>OX031013.1:22036304-22132068 GCA_943736025.1 Tenthredo mesomela | reverse complement strand
GATTTCAATGGTACGGAAATTGGTGAGAAGCAGAGGTACGTAGTGCGGGGGTGCCAGGGATTTGCTTTCCGAGATACCGTTGTGAAAATTTTTGCCCACCGTCCGCACTATACGCAGCAGCGGAGCGTAGACATCGCCCACTATTCTGGGCTCCGCGAGATCCGTGTAGACAAACATCTGCGAGGGTATCCCGCTTGGTAGGTTCAAAGGATGGTTGGCCACCACCCTGTCGCGTATGTTGGTCGTGAGCTTTGGAAAACCGAGTTGTTGACGAATGCCGCCGGAAAACGAGAGGTAGTGACCATCCTTGCAGCTGCATTTTCTGACCACGTCCAAACGATCGTCCGCGCTGTCGGCTCGTCCAAACTCCAAATGCTCCTTGATGGTCGGCAAACCGTTCAACGTTTGGATAATTTCCCAAATATCCGTGTAAATACCGGGTTCGATGAGGAATTTACCCTGCGCCACTCGTTTTTCCCCCGGCAACAATGAAATATCGTGAAAATTTTCCGCTGGAGTGTCCGACCGATGCACGTGAAATCCCACCGCGTTGTAGGGTTCGTTTATGTTTTGAAGCGTCAGCGGGTAGTGGATCTCCACCAGGGCGACTTCCCACTCTCCGACAAGCTCGATCCGTCGCGGTAGCTGGGTGGTGAATCGAGCCGTCGTGTTGTGGGGAAAAAATTTCATCGAGCTGTTGCTGGGCAGCGTGATGTAAAACTGATCCTTCATGCCTGTTTTCGCACGCTGCTCGCAGCGATCCAAGAGTTGAACTTTTCCGGATAACCGCGCCAGCTGACAAACAGCTTCTTACTGGCCCCCTTTCCCCGCGTCCGTATTATTTTATCCACAGTCATAACATCGTCCTTGATCACGCGCTGCAACTCAGCCTCGTAAAACAAGCCGTCTATCTCCTCCCCCTCCAAATCAACCAACAGGTAGACGATCGGCGCTCGGTGCAGAACGCGTCGAATCTCAAACACCTCCTCGGTCCAGTTGGCCTCGTAACCCTTCTTGAAGGCACCCTTAGCCTTACTGATGCGAACCCGCTCCCCCACTCGAAACCGTGGCTTTGCACCGGATCGCGGCGGGCCACCGCGTGCCTTTTCCATGTTGAAGCGGGCGGCTGCGGCATTTTCCAGCGTCACCATCGACGGAGCCATTTTAATGGTCGAGTGGGTGGTGGCGTTGTACGCCCCTACCAGCTGTCGCAGCACATCCAGGTAGCGATGGGTATTCTTGTGGGTGAAGTAACGCCACATTCTCTCCTTGAGAGTACGATTGAAGCGTTCCACAACGGCCGCCTTTATGTCGGGGTTTCGCGTGACTCTGTAGCGCACCCCTCTGGCAGCGAGCAGCTTCTGGAATTGAGCTCCGACAAACTCCTTGCCTTTGTCGGTCTGCAGCTGAATCGGGCAGCGTTCCGTGGAGGACAACACGCGCTCGAAAGCCCCGGCAACGGTAGCCGCGCTCTTGTCGGCGAGCGGCTCGACCCAGGCAAACTTGCTGAGCACGTCTATGATCACCAGCAGGTAGCCGTATCCGTCGTTGTACTGTTTGATCGATCTGAGATCCACCAGATCCGCTTCCCACAGGTCGTCTATATTCTGCACGTTGTATCTGGCTCGGGGAAATTTCCTACGTATCGACTTGTGCAGCGTGTACGCGTCCTGCGACGCCAACCATTCGACCACCGCGGCGCGAGGTATTTTTTTTTCCCCTTTTTTCTTTCACCCGCGGATCGAGTCAAGTTCCTGGCACCCGCGTAACCCGCCTCGTTGGCCGGATCGTAGTACAGTCGTTCGAGGATCTTCATTTCAACCTGAGTCTCAACCAAGCACCGTTTCCGGTTTGCCCTGGTCGTTGTCTGTTCTTGGGTGTGGCAAATATCGAGTCCGAATCCGTATCCTCCTCCTCACCCGCCTCGTTCGTGTCAATGTCACCGTCCACACCCCAGTCCTCCTCCTCCTCGTTGATACGCCTCTGATGAGATGGGCCGGCTGTCGATCGTGACGAGGCGTGACGCGTAGGTTTTTGAAAAACGGGATTACCTATGTACTCTTGCGGCGTGTTGATCGAGTGAAGGATCCTGGGGAACTGTTCCCTCCCCCTGGCCTGCATAGATTTTCTCTCGCGTACCGCGTCGTTTATCAGATCGATGATGTTTGTCCCGGCTATCCGAGTCCCCCTTACGGCTATCGTCCCCTTGTCGTCCCACGATATCTCGGAGCGACCGTTGGTGGTCAGATAGTTCAGCAAGAGCTCCGCTTTCCGCCGAAACTTGTCCGGCACGCTCACCACGATATCCTGTATAGCTACGCCGCTGTTACCAGCTGCGTTCCCCTCAGTCACCCCGTCCATCTCTTCCGCTTCTTCTTCTTCGCCAGCGGTATAACCACCGGCAGCCTCGCCACCCACCCCTCGTATGGAGAATTGCAAAGGTTTTCGCGACTCGGCGGCAAAAAACAAGTAACGTCTCAGCACCTGTCTGTACAGCTTCCATTTTTACCGATCGTTTTTTCCCGGGTCGTTGAGAATAGCGTGCATCTCGCTGTCCAGACGGCTCGCGGGATCCGTATCGGGTCGACGCTGCTGGATACGTTCGGCTGTCTCCTGCGGTATCAGGACCATTTTCTTGGCCCGCTCCATTGCCTCAATTTTCTTCACCCGCCAATCAGACTGTCTATAATCGGGGCGAGCAGCAAGGGTAGAAATCCACCCCGTTGAAGCAGCAAACGTTTCTTACTTTTCCAGCTGCCCGTGTCGCAGGCCAGGCGACGTCAAGTTTTTCTGTGCTTGCTCAAACGTCTCTTCCGATCGGCGCTCAGGCTCACGTTACCCCTCAGAGTGTTCAGAGCGCACTCGCAAATGTTTTTCACCAGAGCGTCGTCGGCCGTGCGCAGCAGAGCCCGTCTCCGAGCGGGGTCCGATTTACAGATAGCGTGCAAGGCCGCGGCGTTGGAAGAGCTGAACCTGTTTGCCGAACCTCTTCTTCCTCCTCCTCGTCTAGTTCCGGGCTTCATCACAGACGAAAGACTGGTGCCGCGTGCGATCCTCCACCCTTTATATCCCTGCGAGGCACGTAAACGTAGTGACGCGAATCCGAGGGAAATATATCGGTGCGAAAGCGGCAATTCTCCGGGGTGGATTGTTTCAGATCGAGGAGCAGATAGCCGTGGGGGCGCGCTGTGGCGTCGTTGTAGGCCTCCTGCAGGAAGCGAGGGTCCTCGGGGTGTACCTGACGAGCCAGGTGACGTATCTGCGCGCGATCGCGCGGATTCTTGAAGAAAACTATATAATTGGCGTTCAGCGATATATCCCTCTGCCCCCGTCCCTGGTGAAACAGATTCTGCGTGATCAGGAACACGCTCATGTTCTTGTGGTGGCAACCCTTGGTGAAGAGATCGATGACAACGCCGTTGGACGACTCGCGCATCAGATCGTCGATGACGAGCAGTTTGGGTCGCGCGTCCGCGTCGTAGTCGGCCGGTTGCGGCAAACCCTCTCGATATTCCACCGAGCTCGATTCCCCGTACAAAGGTTGCCACTCGGCGTAGTGCCAGACCACCCTCGCGAACTCCGTGTCGCACATCTCGCTCGCGTGTTGCAGAAAGTTTTTCACGAAGTTGGATTTTCCGCAACCGGAAGGCCCGGCTACGATGGCGGAAAAGGGATGTTTCCAGCGCGTGTCCATCCTCGCGACTCACAACCCCGTCCTATCTGCAATCGAATATATAGATATTGTAATATTTTTAATATTTGTTGTAATAATAAGTTAATATTTATGGATTCCCGAGGGAAATAAAGTGAATCAGATGAAATATAATCAATTGGGCAAAAGGTTTATGTATTCAGAAAATACAGGTCTGCTTCAGTACGAGGCTAAAGACAGACTAATTTGTTTTACAATAATGTTTGTTAACGTAGCAACCGTAGTTCTTATATTTTAGAAGATATCTTTTATCATATAGGCTACTTGATCTAGATCATATAGAATTAATATATAAGGGTGATTTCACAAATGTAACAATATCATCGGTTTTGCGTCCACATTCCTGTCTCGAAGGCTTAACCGCGGAGGGGGGGGGGCCGCGGGGTGCGCGCGTTACGTACAAGCTTTTGGGAACGCGCGCGTGCGCGTCCGGTGACGGCCCGTCTCTCTCTCTAAACAGCTGCGAGAGAGAGCGAGACGGGACGCCGGCTAGAAGCAGCTCGTCAAGCGGCTGAGGCAACCCGTGTCAGCTTACTCGGGGTTGCCTCGCGGCGTGCGGTGATCTCAGCTTCTCAGACCGCCGCACACACGCCCCGCACCAGTCGTTTTACGCTCGGGTTGATAAGCGAATACTACCGCTACTACTGACCTACTGAGCCGATGAGTCACCGCTGCACACTTGCGCTCTCCCCGTAGTCCGGCGAGTCGAGGTTTATCTCTGTTTATGCGCGTGTCGAATAACAGAGTATAAGAGTAGGTGAAGAGAGAGAGAGAGAGTCTAAGCCTCGCTGCGGAGCTCTATAGCCAAAGAGCGAGATGTACAGCGATTCAACTGTGCGATTTGTAGCCAAAAGGAAGAGTGTCGTAGCCCGTGTCGCAGAGGCGTCTTTTCGTTTGTACGGGACGGCATATCTTGTTCACGCTGCGGGTGACGACCCGGTGCAACGCCGTACGCTGTATAGCTCTTCGCTCGACGCGAATAGGTTCGTTAGCCTCGACCACCATGCCCCGAATCGAATTAAAATTTATCCTCATTCGAGTCTGATAATTTAGAGTGACCCCCTTCACTTTGCAAACCTCAGCCACCTCCCCGTCTCCCTTTTGTACCAGGAACGCGTAAAATTTCGGACCACCGGAAACAAAGGCTTTTATGTAACTCCCCTCGCCGTATTCCGTCAGCTCGTCCGTCAGATCGCCTAAAAAGTTACCCGTAGCCGGCTCCCACTCCCCGCTTCTCCTTACGTAAATAACAGAGTCCGTGTCGTAATACAACACCCGGCGCCCGAGCCTCTCGAGATAGCTGTACAGCTTGAGGCGAGCCTGAGCTGTGGTGTAGGCGGCCAGCACAACGTTGGCCAGGGGGGACGGCACGATGCTCTCTTCCGTATTGATCCACCGCGCGTAGAGTATTTGATCCGTCACCGGCAAGATATCGACCACCTCGTTCTCGGGATCCGTCAACAGTTCCAGCAGACGTTGACGCTCTCTGATCACCTCGGTACGCGGGAGGTTTTCGCGCTGGCCAAATTTACCCCAGAACGAGTTCAGGCAGAGCTTGGATACGGAACGAAGGCCGGCGTTCTTTGTTATTTTCTCCCGCTGCAACCTGATACCCTCCACCCGCTCGTACTCCGCGAGATAACGGTCGCGGGAAGCCTCGTCGGTGCACTCGCCGGGCCACCCGCTGGCTTCTTGCTTTATTTTCAGAAAAGTGTCTATGTAGGGAGCAAAGAGCCCCCCCTGACCGCTGGCCGGATCGTACACCGTCCTCTCGTATTGCAAGATCTCCGATACGTCGATCACGCTGTAGCCCACAGCCACGGCTTTCTGCAGCTCGGCAGACACCCAGGTACCTGCGAACCACCGATCGGCCTCCGACTCGTGCGGACAATCGATCTGCAGAGAAGCCTCGCAGCAGGAGCGACACAGGGGAAACATGAGTTTTCCCCGCATACGGACCGGCAACACGGGATGATAGAGATTCCTGGGTGGCAGGATAACGCATTTCACGAGACCCTCGAGGCCGGAGATGTCCGTGTTGTAGGGACCGGTCAACGCTCTGCACTCCCTACCTACGTAGACTCGCGGGTGGCCCACGGAGTAGCGACCGGTTTTGCACACCCAAGGGTACAGAGAGCATACGTCTACGTATCGGATCTCCTCCCCCGGGGCAGCCTCGTGATAACGCTTCGTGTTTCCCGTACGCCCTCCGAAAAACGCCTCTCGAGGATTCAACGAGTCGCGGGAGAGGACCAGCGGATGCTGTTCGACGTAATCGCGCATTTCAGGATCGGCATCCATCATCTGGTCGAACGCGCACTCCCACATCTCCGTGACCCTGTAACCCAGTTCGATCATGCGCGCCGTTTTTGCCCCAGTCTCTTGCCACCGTCTGTCCATCGTATCCCCGCACGATAACTCTTTGTCGCGATTGATCGTGTGACATCTAATACACCCGTGCCAGTAGCATCCGTGAAATTCCAACACGTGTCGCTCCCCAGCCGCGTCCGTGTAATACCCGTCGACAACCCGCCTCGTCTCGGGAATCCTGTACTCGCGACCTCGTCCGGCGTGCCTCACCTCTGTACCCAGCTCCCTCTCCATCCAAACGAGCCATTTGATCGCTTTCACCGATTGATTGTTGGCCAACCTGTACCCTGCGGCCGGCAACACTCCTATGGTGCGGGGTCTGAGGAAATTTTGTCGAAACACGACGGAACAGGCCGACGCTATGGTGGTGCTTCGCGAGAACGGGCAAACACCGCCGCAATTCAGAAAAATATCTCTAAACGCGACGCATGCTCGACGAAGGATGTCCACGTCGCTGCGGCAGTATTCCACCAGCTCGCGGTTGAAATCGAACACGTACCCGCCGGCTGTGGCTTCCCCGTACCATTTGTAGAAAGCGTCCCTGTCCGAGGTCTTCATACTGTCGGGGGAGTAGAATTCCGCGTCTGGCAACGGACCTATGTAATTCCGATTCTCCGGTGTATTGAACAGATGCGGAAAGATACCCTTGCGCGATTCCACAGGTAGGCCGAATGCCTTGGGCAGCGCGGCTAGAGCCATAGGCATGTAGGCCAAAGAGTCCAGGAAACGCGTGTGACCCGTCTCCATCAGTATGATCTTGGTACCGTTCAGGATCACCTGCGGTGGATCTCTGTTATTTTCTACCAGGTAACGCCGTATAAATTGAGAATCGAAACCGCTGGCGTTATGCGCTATACAGAAGATCTTTTTGAACCGACAAACGTCCCGCGTGACAAACTCCACCAGCTGTTTAACGGGGTTCTCTCGGAATACGAACTCGCGCACGAGCCCGCAACTAGGACAGGGTGTACTTATGTCCGGCTCGTGTATGCAGCTGGTGCACGCCTGCTGCGCCACGCACAGATTCGGCACGTGCAGATTGACATCTCCGCTGCCGGCCACCGGGGCGCACTGCTGGGTCTCAAAGTCATAAAACACGAATATATGCTCCGCGTTTCCGGTGGGTGGCTTCAGAGGCTGCATGTAACACTCGTGGTTTACCGCCTGCACGGATCCACACGTGTTGCAGTACGCGTTGCCGCAGGAGTGACCCTTTTTAGTACGATCGACGAACAGACCGCACCCGCTGCACATCTGCAGGGTATCGCAGACGCTTCTGCGAGGATCGAACGACCCCGCGACGCGATGTCTCCGCAGACATTCCTCCCCAAAGAACCACCGGCCGCAGGCAACGCACGGCATACGTACCCCCGATCTGTCGCACTGCGGAACGGTGTTGCAGCCGGGACATCTGTTGGAGCACCTGTGATCGCCTGTATAACGATAGGCTACGTTGCAGGGCTCGCAGAAGCGTCTGTTGGCTGCTGCAGCGGTAAGATTTAATATAGGTTTGTAATGACCGCCGCGTGGAAAGTACAGTATGTTCAATGTGCCGCTGGAGCATTCACCCCGCTCGGCCAGTACGCGCGCCCCGTTGTAAACGGCCTCGCCTCCGCGTCCAAAGGTATTGAAATCGTATATTACGACGGCTAGACCCAGAGGAGCCAGATATTCTTGAAATCCAACGATCTCTCGCATACCACAGCCCTCTGGGGGGACTTCTACGCGCGCCTCTCTGCACAAAGCCAGGGCAGCCTCCCTCTGAAGTCTAGATTTCGCGTGACGCACGTCGGACCATCGAAGCGCGGGATCAGCTGCGTTACTTCCGATACCCTCTCTGTTCAGGTAGGCGCGAGCAGAAATTATAGCGCGCGGTAGACAAAGATTGTCGCGTTCGACCTCGAGAAGCGATCTTTTGCTCACCTCCTCGTGAGTGAGAGGTTTGCTCTTTCGCCCGCGACCCACCGGTACGCTGACCCGGTTAACGGTGATTCTGAACGCGTCATCCACACGAAATTCGGAGGCGCTTTGACTGAGACTGAACACGAGCCGCCAGAGATCCTCGTAGCGAGAGTCCCTGACCGGTCGAAACGACAAACCGGCCGTGCCCAGAGCAAACGAGGGGGTGTCTAGGCCGAATCCTATATAATCGTTAGCGGGATCATCTACAGAGTCCGGGGCAGTGGTCGTGGCGTAATTGTGAATATCCCTGACGGCTTCTTCGAGCCAGGTAACAGGGTCTACGGTTTCCGGGGGTGTGATGATTTTCAACGTCAAGACGCTCCCCGTTACGGCAAATCTACGATAATATTTACGACTCTCGTCTACAATCAGAAATCTGACACCCGGAGGACGCGCGATGTGGTCGTCCGCAGCTGTGCTAGCGGCTCTCTCTCTCTTTCCCCCGCCCTGCTCTATACCGGCGTCTTCGTTGATACCTCCGGCTCGTTTCAACGCAGCGTAGACAGCGTGGCGCCGCTCTGACGGCCAAGAGTAAAGTCCCGGTTACACGAGTCGTCTTGAAAATTAAAAAAAAGGAGAATGCGTACTCGGGGGTGTACTCACCGGAAGATTCGTCGGAAAACACCACCTCCATCTCATCGTCTGTCGAGGAATTTTCGGGAGACGGTGGCGGTGCTCTCTGTCTCTTACCCCCACCATACTGTATGCCCGATGTACCGGCACCCTCGTTGATACCACCGACGTAGACGGGTCGGCGTTGCTCTGATAACCAAGAGTTAAAGACCGGGTTACACGAGGCGTCTCAAAAATGCGTACTCGCTGGTACTCACCGGGGGAGTCGGGACAGCGCGGTAGTGATTGTACCGCGATGGCAGTCGTTTTATCGCTCCGAACAGAAGGGTCATCTTGGAGCAGAGGTGTATCCGCGACAGCCTCGGCTTGCTCCGTCACCCTTATCAATTCTAGCTCTTCTTCCTCTTCCTCCCGCGCGGCAAGCTCGTAACGAGCCGCAGCGTCGTACAGGAGTTGATCTTCGTCGTCGAACTCATCCTCCTTTCCGTTCAACCACTCCGTCTCGGGTTCGCTACTCGCGTTGTCTGGTGCGAAAAAAAAAACACCCGACAATACTATGAAGCGAGCCGTTGACAAAGAGTCCGTAGAACAGAGTTGTTACTTACCCTCGTGATCCGTGTACGCCCGTACCATTCTGGTGACTTCGGGGTATGACTGACCACCGCGTTGACGTACCACGTCGACGGCAATTTTCATACTTTCCCAAGACTCGTCAAACACATGCCGATCGTACATACGACCGATATCCGGCACGGTGCAACTCCATAAAAGACTTCTCAGGCGAAAGAGGAGCGCGGCTGCCGGAAGGTCCACCAGCTCGAGAAACCAATTTTCGTCAAACTCTCGCACGAATCGAGGGGCGAACCTCCTGGCGCAATACAGCACATCGCGTATCACGGTTCGAATCACGCTGCTCCGGTAAATCGCCCTGTTAGCGCCCGTTAATTCGCGTTGAAATTTATTATCTTCCATTTTTTTAGCCTGTTTATACTCAAACTGAGCAAATTGAACAGGTGCAGCCAAATTTATAGATTTCGCTGATATTACACATCTACTTCATCTGTCTCGTGTGTGTGAATCATAATCCCTCCCGTGCACGTGTGTGAGAGGCAGTGTGAATATATATATATATATATATATATATATGCTCTGATGGCCGGTGTAGTTTTCATAAAAATTTTCTACATCCGAGGTATCACACACACACACACACACACACCTATAGCAGATCCTACAGTATAGCGCAATAATTTGAATCCCCTCCATCGTCAGGTCGTACGAGCGTCTGTGTATAAATGAGAAAGAGAGAGAGACTACTGTATATAGGTATATATATATATATATACCCGGGAAAAAATCATCAGCCATGATCATGCATGATCATGCGTTAATCCCAGGCATGCTCATGCCTGAATATTTGCCAGCCATGAGCCAGCATGATCATGTCCGAGCAAGCGTGATCATGTCCGAGCAAGCGTGATCATGTCCGAGCAAGCGTGATCATGTCCGAGCAAGGACGATCATGCGTGGATGGTCATCTCTAAATAGTTGCCATCCATGCGCAAGCATGATCATGTCTGAGCAAGCGTGATCATGCCTGAGCAAGCACGACCATGCATGGATGGTCATCTATCTAAGTAGTTGCCATCCATGCACAAGCATGATCATGTCTGAGCAAGCGTGATCAAGCCTGAGCAAGCATAATCGCTATATAATTATGCAGTCCTTCAAATTTTCATGTATGCCCATGACTGAGCATGCATGATTTCAGCAAATCATGCATGGACGGTATAACAATGTGAATTAAATAGTTTCACAAGTGTTCGACTGCCTATAATCAAAATAACAACAAAAGGATGTAATAAATATCACTGCGTATATAAATGTCTGTAATGATATTTTTTTATTAATATTTCATATCAGGAACCATATATTTAAATTATACGATATAAATATAACATTATTTATATTATTTTATATTTTTATTATATATATATATATATACTAGGGGGGCTACGCCCCCCTGCGCGCTACGCGCGCCAACCCCCCATTGTGTATCATCTGTTGAAGTCAAATAATCTGCGGATTTTTTCGAAAAAAAAAACGATTGTGTAATGAAATCTAGTGAAGGTTTTGTCACCCGCGATTATTCATCTTTATATTGGCCATTATTTATTTCTTATTATATAACCAATAATCATTTTGGTAACCAAACTTGGCGCGCCAAGCCCTATATTATCTTATTATCAATGTTGGTTTCAAAGCAATGGAAATTTTCAATGGATCTTTTAACGTATTATATATTATACATATTTATTAATATTGAACATCTATGAATCACATATATATTATCAAAAAGCCTAATTAATTAATTAATTAATTAATTAATTACGGTAGATATGTCGACGCGTTTTTTTTTTATTTTTTGTGGGTTCCCCTTTAGGTTCATGGTTGTTTTTAAATTATAGCTAATTCTGTAAATATGTTTACTTTAAAATTTCTTTCCAGACTACATTTTTAATTTCTTCTGAATTTTTTGAATTGTTTTGTATATATTTGATTTGAATTGCCAATACCAACTAATTGAATTGCCAATACCATACTAATTGAAATGCCAATACTATAGGGAATTGTCTACGATATTTCCAACATTATCTCCTATATAGTTACTGAACATTTTGAAGTCTATTTTTAGAGGTTCGAATTAAGAAGTGTAACGATAGATTTGTGCAATTCAAATTATTGACCTCTAATCTTCAGCGTGGATAGAATTATTTATTTAATAGTAGAGTACATCCCAAGGTTATGTGGAAAATTAATGCGAATAATATGAATAGTATATAATGGATTTTGTAAATGATGTACAATGATCAATATTAATCTATTATCAATTCGGTATTTTTTATGTGAAAGGAATCTTCATCGCTGTATCAATTCTTGAACTACATGGTGATGGAATTGTTCAAAAGGGCTTGATTACTCGATCGAAATTTTTCACAGAAATGCTGCAAAGGAAATCGAATTGAGACAAAAAGTAGGAAATCATATTAATAATGCAGAAAACAAATCCAGTTTGAATTCGAAGTTTTTCGTGATGTTGGCGCGTCTTTTTTTATCTAGTGGTATCCTCCTTAGGTCCTATGATCCGAAGGTCTATGGTCCGAAGAGAACCGGAAAGAGCCGAGAAGAGCCGAAGATAGCCGAGAATATCCGAGGTTAACCGAAGATAGCCGAGGATATCCGAGGTTAACCGAAGATAGCCGAAGATAGCCGAAGGGAACCGGATAGCCGAGGATAGCCGAAGATGGCCGAGGATAGCCGAAAGCAGTCGAGGATAGCCGACGATGGCCGAGGAACACCGAGGATCACCGAGGATATCCGAGGTCAACCGAAGATAGCCGAAGATAGCCGAAGATAGCCGAAGGGAACCGGACAGCCGAGGATAGCCGAGGACGACCGAGGATCACCGAGGATAACTGAACATAGTCGAAGAGAGCCGAACCCGGTCCTCCATCCGAGGTGAACCGAAGATAGCCGAGGATATCCGCGATTAACCGAAGATAGCTGAGAATAGCCGAATATGACGGAAGATAGCCGAAGGGAACCGGACAGCCGAGGATAGCCGAGGACGACCGAGGATCACCGAGGATAACTGAACATAGTCGAAGAGAGCCGAACCCGGTCCTCCATCCGAGGTGAACCGAAGATAGCCGAGGATATCCGAGATTAACCGAAGATAGCTGAGAATAGCCGAATATGACCGAAGATAGCCGAAGGGAGCCGCATAGCCGAAGATGGCCGAGGATGACCGAAGACAGCCGAGGATAACCGAAGATAGCCGAAGGGAGCCGAACCCGGTCCTCCATCCGAGGTTAACCGAAGATAGCCGAGAATAGCCGAGGATGGCCGAAGATAGCCGAAGATAGCCGAGAATAGCCGAAGATGGCCGAAGATAGCCGAAGGGAGCCGGATAGCCGAGGATATCCGAAGATGGCCGAGAATGGCCGAAGATAACCGAAGGGAGCCGAACCCGGTCCTTCTTTCGGTCCAAGGCCCAGGAAAGGGGAGAGGGCGAGATAGCCGAGGATAACCGAAGATAGCCGAGGATAGCCGAAGATAGCCGAGGATAGCCGAAGATAGCCGAGGATAACCGAAGATAGCCGAGGATAGCCGAAGATAGCCGAGGATAGCCGAGGATAGCCGAAGATAGCCGAAGATAGCCGAAGATAGCCGAAGATAGCCGAAGATAGGATTCTTGACACGGCGGTGGCGGCGATATCTTATATAATATAGTACGATATACTATATATATTATAGCGAGCGGGGTCGAGCAGGACATGGAAAGAAGGGGGGGGGGGGGGGGGGAAGGGCATGAAGAGCCGAGTGGGGTCAGGAAGGCCTAGGGCGAGGAGGGGGGGGGGGGGTAGCGAGCGGGGTCGAGGAGGCCATGGAAAGGGGGGGGGGCAGCGAGCGGGGGCGAGGAGGCCATGGAAAGTCTGACACGGCGGCGGCGGCGGCGGCGGCGGCGGCGGCGATATATCTTTATAATATAGAGAGATATATATATATATATATATATATATATAGTCATATTAGGGATTAAACCAAATTGAAAAAAAATAAGTAACACGCTATATTAAATTGCTGGGTCGAACATTATGTCAGTGTGAACAAACGCGCAGTTATTTTTGTTTTCTTTCATCTTTTTTTTTTTTCATTTTTTAAGCAAGAAAAATACTTTTTTTACGAGCTCAACCATATAGTTAACCAAAGGCAGAAATTCTAACTTTCCGTGAAGAAGAGATGAAAAAGTTGGTTCTCATAGTATAAGTTCTTTAAAGTAATAGCTCATGTATAGGATATAAATATTTCTTTTTAAAAACGTATAAGAGAATGCAAAATCAAAAAAGTCAAGATTTTATAGAACTATATGAAAAAAAGGAAATTATTTCTTTGGCTTATTTATTTTATGTTGAAGCCTTATTTCGGTCAGTTTTTGGCTAATAGCTCTTTCGATTTCTTTCATGTCTTGAAATCTCCATGGTTTACCTTTGGCAGTTTCTGTCGCAAAACCTGAACAAAAATAACTATACTTATATTATATTGTACATAAAATTATCATGTCAGGTAATTGTAAATATTTTTAAATTTTTTTTTTTTTTTTTTTTTTATTCTTCAATTCACATTTAGAGAGTGTCAATCAAACACATAGGTAAATAAGTAATAAAAAAATAACTAAAAAAAATCTGAAACAAAATCTGATAATCAAAACCAATAAAACGTACCGGTTATGGCATCTTTTGCTGCCCCGTGTAAAGGCAATACGCTATCATCCTTTTTTCCTCGAGCCGGCTTACCCGTCAGTGTACATCGGCATAAAATCTCAGGCTTCACAACTCCTTCAAGAAGTTGTCGAACTATGTGTGTTGCTTGAGACGATGAACGTAATGCTGTATTCAAGACTCTTTTTTTAACGTAGATGTTGTTTTTCAAATGCACCATCTGAACAGAAAATTATATAGACTATAGTGGTAAAAAGTAGAAAAGTGAAGTTAAATTTTTAACTAAAGTTTTCTTTAATTTTCAACCAAAACGCCGGTACTATATAGATTAATATAATCTTGAATAGCTTACATCTCCGCCGTGAGCTCCAAAAAGATGCGTATCATCGTCTAACGTTTGGTTATTAGATTGAATTACAGCTGGCGAATCAGTATTGTTCATCTGCAAAGTAGAATCTTGAACACTTTTGATTATACCCTTCGAAGCAGCATCTAAAAAAATTTTTTTTTTAAAACACAGCGAGGGGTGTTGACCAACGAGTTAGTCGAGTATTATTATTATTATTATTATTATTATTATTATTATTATTATTATTATTATTATTATTATTCCCTATGATCTATTAAATTAGTCATCTATATGTTACCTTTAGTACCGGGAATTTTATTCTTTTCCAGAGAGGTATCATCATTATCGTCGACAGATGAATTTATTTCGTTGTTGAGTAGATTACTCGTGTCTGTTGTGTTACAAGAAGACTCGTCGGATGATGAAGCTGTGTATTTTCTTTCAGGTAGAGAGATGGAATCATCATCAGAATTTTCAGGAGATATGATTTTTTTTTTAGTTGTAGATTTTCCAGATTTCTAAATAAAAAGTAGGATTCAATAATAGTAAAATGCAAATCTTATAAATATTTCTCATAATTTTCATAAAAAAAGAATTATACTTTTTCTTTGCCAGAAGTTTTTTTGATCTTTTTAGGATTTATTTTGTTGGAATCATCAGGGGGCGAATAACTTGTTCCTTTTCTTGTTCGACGTTTTTCTTTTTGATCTGAACAATAAAATACAATAAAAATATCACGACTAGATTTATATGCATAAGTTGCGAAGAGAACGAATAACTATAAACAGTCAATAATAAATTATACATTTGAACTAATATAATTTACTTACCCAAACGTTTCATTATTTTCCCTTGATAAACTTCTTTATTGTGGAAAAATGACACGACATCACCAACTTTAGCAGTGTCCAAATCACAAATCATGTCTTTATTATCAACATTCAATAATGTCTTAAACTTCTTACTATCCATAACGAACATGATGCAGAATTTTATTTATGATAAATGCGAAACCGCTCAGCCTCAATATGTAGGTTAAGTTTGTTATTTAAACATACGACTGACGCTACTTTGAGTTGATTTTATTATTCATAAAATAAATGCTATCAGAATTTCAAGATGACTTCAATGGTGTTTATTAATAATATATAACAACCAATGTTGTATAATAATAATGAATTTTTAAAGTGATTTTTTTTTTTTCAATCAATAAAGTAATTCAATAACAACCCTCCGAAATGTAACTGCGGTGTGGTTTAATACACATAGACACACACGTAAAGAGAGGTGAGTCGGGGACAGTAAAAAGACCCAATTATATGCTGCACGCATACATACACATATTAATATATTCAATATATTTAATTAATATATATTTCGATAAATTATTTAGGCAAAGAATGTCATCAGATGACGAAATGGCTGCTGGCCATTCATCTAAAAAATATAAATCCTGGAGTTTGGATGAAACTGCCGAAGTAAATATTTATTATATATACCGGGAGGTTATACCATAGACTATATCGACGCCTGATACGAATAACAGCACATTTCAGATTCCGGGTGAAAAAGAGCACGTTTCAAATTCCGGGTGGAAAAGAGCACATTTCAGATTCCGGGTGGAAAAGAGCACGTTTCAGATTCCGAGTGAAAAAGAGCATGTTTCAGATTCCGGATGGAAAAGAACACGTTTCAGATTGAGAATGAAAAATAGCATGTTTCAGATTTACTCGAAAACTAGCACAATTCAGGTTGAACCGAACTCTCTAAATTTGAATCAGTGAAAACTACTGACAATCAGTGAATATTCACTGGTTTCCAGTTATAAGTCGGTCACTGATCCGACTTATAACTGGAAACCAGTGACTATTCACTGATTCAAATTTAGAGAGAATATCACTTATTAGCAAGTGTCCGGTAGGTTTATTATAAGATTGAATTAATCATTCAATGATAAAATTGAATCGAGTTTTTGTGCATAATTGTGCATTTCCAATTTCATAATAAACCTACCTGACACTTACTAATGAGTAATATTCGCTTCGCCTGAATTGTGCTAGTTTTCGAGTGAATCTGAAACGTGCTATTTTTCATTCTCAATCTGAAACGTGTTCTTTTCCATTCGGAATCTGAAACATGCTCTTTTTCACTCGGAATCTGAAACGTGCTCTTTTCCACCCGGAATTTGAAACGTGCTCTTTTTCACCCGGAATCTGAAATGCCAATCAAGAGCGTCAGATCACTGCGTTTGCGTTTGCGTTTGCGACTGCGATCCGATTTGAGCGTATCCGGGCCTTAACTGCACATGAAATAGCACCATTTCAAGAAAAAAATCACATCGAAGGACACTTAATTATATTATTTAACTTAATTATATTATTTAACTCTAGATGCCTTTAAGGACCTGTTATGCATATAATAAAAGGAAACACGAGGATCGGCTGAAGGAAAAATGTTCGAACGAAAGATGTCCGTATGATGAAGATAATGATGTCAACGATATTACAAGTACTGATCTTAACGATCAGGATGTAGAAATATTAAGTGATCTAAGTTCGGACAATGATGTCCAGGAACGTGATGATACTAGTAGTACGGATAGCAATATTACTGAAAATAGTTATTCTGATAGTGACATCAGTGAGTTTAATAATTCTACTGACAATATGAACAATCATATTGAGTTTGACAAAGAAAACGATAACCAAAGTATCAACGATAATAATAAAATATTGAAATATTTATATGAAAATAGTTCATTAACTTTAGATGAAAGTGTATTGATGCTTTTAGAATTATATTTACAACATCGCTGGACTAAATCCAGTTTGGCTGGGACTTTATTGATGCTACATAAAATGCTTCCCAAATGTAATCATTTACCTGACACTGTTTTCACATTATTTAAATATGCTGAAAATTTAGCGCCATTAGTTGATGTCGTTAGACACTACTATTGCCAAATATGTTCGTGTTATCTTGGTATTGATAGAAAAATTGACAAATGTAATTTGTGTGACGCAAACAAGAAACAAATATTTTACTTTTTTGAAAGAGATATTGGTCAAATAATAAAATTTATGTTTGAAGAGCAAAATCTTGCTGCAAAATTAAACATTACCAATTGTAATAACGAAAATGTTATCACTGTTATCACTGATATAACTGATGGGTTAGAATATAAAAGAGTCAATTCACGAGGAAATCGCGGAATATATGATTTGACACTGATTTTAAACACAGACGGTATCTCATTGAGCAAAAGCTCTAAAACTAATTGTTGGCCATTGATGTTTGCTATTGCCGAGTTATCTGAAAACTTGAGAAATACATTTATCATTCCTATTGGTCTTTGGTGTGATAGTAAATGTAAACCGTCGATGAATACATTTCTTAAACCATTTTGTGATAAATTAAAAGAGTATTTCAATGTAGGTATTAGCTGGACCCATCCGGAAACAGGTCATGCAACTATATCAAAAATTGTAGCCCCATTAATAATTGCCGATGCCCCTGCAAGAGCTCTAGTACAAAATATTCAAAACTTCAATGGAAGGTTTGGATGTAATATTTGTGAGATCGAGATGAAACTATGTAAGAGAATTGAAGGGAAAAGAACTAATCGCGTGTATGGTTTTATTGAAGAGGGTTGCAAATTGAGAAAAGGTCCAAAAATGAAAAAACAAGCGTTAAAAGTGGCTGCTGCGAATCGGCAAGTTCATATAAAAGGTGTCAAAGGGGATTCTGTTATTTCTAAGTTACCTCTCATTGACCTTGGAACATGTTTAATTCCAGAGTACATGCACTCTGCTTTGCTAGGCGTGGGGCGACAATTTATAAATATATTTATTGAGAAAAAAGGACCCTGGAGTTTAAAAAGATTCAATACGATGATAAATAATTATTTATTAGAAATTCGGCCACCTCATTTTGTTAACCCTTTGTGTCACACATTTTTTTTTTTTTTTTTTTTCAAACACCAAAAAAAGGTTGAAAATTCGGTCGAAATTGCTCAGAAAATGGTAGAAACAGGTGGCACTCCCAGAGTGCCACCATGGCACAAAGGGTTAACAGAATGCCTAGACGTATAACGGATTTTAAATTATTCAAAGCTTCAGAACATTATTATTTTATTCTCTTTTATTCACTCCCAGCACTGGTAAATTATTTACCACAGAATTATTTCAACCATTGGATACTTTTCGTAAAAGCATTGTTTATGTTACTTCAAAATCAAATTACAGAAGAAGACTTAACAACGGCGGAAGAATTACTAAAATTATTTGTGAGACAAACTGAAATACTGTACGGCGATCGTGAATTATCTTACAATTTACATCAACTTGTACACTTTGCACTTATTGTCAAACGATGGGGCCCTTTAGGAAGTACATCGGCATTCCCATTCGAAAATTTCAATGGGCTTCTTGCTCATGCCACTCACGAAACAAAGCATTTAGGGCAAGAAATAATGAATCATTTGAATATTATACAAGGGATGCAAATACTAAGAAATCGGGTTCATGGCAATAGCAAAGTTGGTCCATTGCATCAACAAATAAATGAGTTCCTCGGTAAAACCATGGATATTGAATTTGATGAGAATGAACTACAACTATTTGGATCACTTGCTTTAGATTCAAAGAGTTTAAAAATTTACTGTCGAGCGACCATTCAAAGTGAAACATACACCTCTAAAATTTATAAAACAACAAAAACAAATAGCTTTACAGTACAATTAACTTTCACCGATAACTCAATTATTTATGGATGCATACGATTTTTTTTAGAGTTGGAAAACTTACTATGTTTAGTTTTAGAAGAATTCACAATTGAACATACGAAATTCTTTTGTAATGCAGCACATCACGTAAAAATAGCTCATATCGACCCCTTAGTGGTAAAACATGCTACCCGAGAATATGCTGGGAAAACATGCTACCCGAGAATAAGCTGGCAAAACATGCTACCCCAGAATAAGCTGGCAAAACATGCTACCCGAGAATAAGCTGGCAAAACATGCTACCCCAGAATAAGCTGGCAAAACATGCTACCCGAGAATAGGCTGGGAAAAGATGCTAGCCGAGAATAGGCTGGGAAAACATGCTACCCGAGAATGAGTTTCAAGAACATACTATCTCACGTCAGAAATTTTTTGGAGCAAAATTTGGTTGGTAACACTGCTGCTCGCATAAAGACGAACAAAACGATCTTCATTCCAATTTTTATACAGAAAGTCTACACAGTCTAACTATTAACATTTGTTGACATACTTGATTGCGGATACTTGTTTTTTTTTTTCTCATGTCATATTTATTTGAAAGATCGTGAAGAATATAAAATGTTATTAACATTATGTAGATAATATGTCAGAAATTGAAGTATATAGTATATGAGCCATTCCACGCCAACTCGACCTGGCGTGGACCCTCACCCCTTATGATTTCCTTTTTCTTCGAGTATGATGGAAGGGAAAGCAAAAAATAAACGTCTCATTTTTTTCAGATTTTTCGGATCCCCGGTTCAAAAGTAGACTTATTTTCAGGCAGACATGTACTTGGAGATACATTAGTCGTGAGAAAAAATCACCCGAATGAAAAAGCTTACAAATAATATGAGGTGAAAAAAAATCATTTTTCAAAAATTTTTCAATATCCGCGGGTGCTGTTTTTTCGATAAAACACTCTCAATTTGGGATTTTCACTGCGTTAGCCGTTATCGGTTTTTGTGGAATTTTCACCATTCTTTGCGAAAATACAAAGCTATTGAGACTATGCTGAAAGTGGTATTAGCTCTGGTTCAGATGCCAGAATTCATTGAATTCATTGAATTCTGGCATCTAAACCAGAGCTAGACCAGTTTCGGCATAGGCTCAATAGCTTTGTATTTTCGCGAAGAATCTTTGGTGAGAATTTCACAAAAATTGATTACGGCTAAGGCAGTGGAAATCCCAAATTGAGAGTCTTTTATCGAAAAAACAGGATCCACGAACATTAAAAAATTCTTGAAAAATGATTTTTTGTCACCTCATATTATTTGTAAACTTTTTCATTTGGATAATTTTTTCATACGACTAACGGATCTCCAAATACATGTCTGTCGAAAAATAAGTCAACTTTTGAACCGGGGGTCCAAAACATCTGAAAAAATTCAGACGTTCCTTTTTCGCCATTCCTAACTCCATCATACTCGAACAAAAAAGAAATAAAAAGAGATAAAAAAAGGTGAGGGTACACGCCAGGTCGATTTGGCGTGGAATGCCCCATATATACGAATTTCCTATAAAATTATGACTACGAATACTTACTACACTAATTACTGCCGTGTCTTTTTTTTCTCCAATGATAAAGAAACGTATCAATAGACGCGAGTGACCTCTGGGACTCGTGATCTTGGAAAACATAAACACTTTTCCAGAAACGACTTTAATACAAAGAATCGGACCTGTGCGAACTCCGCAATTGTCCTTATTAGCCTTTGATAAGGCAGTGTAGAAGGTTGAGTGTGTTATATCAAATATTTCGTGTAGTGCTGGTTTTTACCTACTAAAATAAAAATAAAGTTCAATAAAATTGTGCAATATTCATTAAATTATACATTGTTCGAAAAATATGGAGTCAAGTAAGTATTGTTAAGTCAATTTCACAAAAGTAACTGATAAAGGTTTTTTGAGTTGAAAGTGTACGACTGATCAAATGTTATCGCTTTTCAAGTCAAAACTTCATATTATTATTTTCACGTATTGATTAGGGTGTTTCAGAAAAAAAAAATCGATTTTTATACTGCTAAACCTCAAAACTTGAGTTCTGATAGAAAAATACATTCTCGCGAACAGGAAGCTCTGTAGTAGCTCAAGTGGAAGCCGCCGCTCATTGGACTTTTATAATTAAAACAGCCAATCAATGTCTATAATGAACTTTTTGGAAGGAAAAATTTGAGACCATGGGGATTGTATTTCGAATTAGGAAAAAATCATTTCACCGAACAAATTTTGTTATTATTCCTAAACTCTGATTGTTTATAAAAAAATCGAAACAAATTTTTTCTTCGATAAAGTTCGTCATAGACGTAAATTGGCTGTTTGTTATAATTAGAAAAGTCAAATGAGCGGCGACTTTCACTTAAGCTACAGAGCTCCCTCTTCGCGAGGATGTTTTTTTTTCTATCAGAACTCAATTTTTAAGGGGTAGCAGCATGAAGAATCGATTTTTTTTTCATTTGAAACACCCTACTATTGATACTGTGAATATATGTCACTAGCTTTCCAATGTAGCGCTTATTATTCGTATTCTTTGACAGCTTGACAATTTTCGAAAATTTTTATTCTGCTGACATGTCCGTTGCCAAATGGTTGTAAAAAATGATCGCCTGAGCAGAATCTGAGTTCAAAAGTTTTCATGTTAATCTATTCTGCATGCAGGATTCCTCGTATACTTAGATCGTGAATGCATTTTTTTAGAGAGTGTACAGCAATCAAGTTGATAAAAATTTTGAATTTATAAGGCCGATGAAAGTTTGACGTTGGATTTTTTCGCGTTCTTGAAGATAGAAACTTTGAGAATACTTGCGTACTCCAGATGAAGAAAATGGAATTGATTCCCTTCGTTATATTTTCCAAATGTCAACGTAGCAATACACATTATGTACTATAATACATAGTAGGGTGGGCCAAAAAAAAAGACTAATTTTTTTTTCCTTAGCTACCATGAAAATGTTATTCAGGATGACGAAAAAAAAATTCTCTTAAAGTTTGAGCTCTTAATATTAATATTAAGAGGTGGCTCATCGTGATTTTTGATTTCCCATTTAAATAACACGGGAAATGTTTTTTTTTTTTTTTTGGAATTTTATTCCAATCTAATGGATCATCGTGTTGTAAAAATCAATACATATTCTTGTAGAAAATTAAACGATCTCCAAAAAAGGTCTGATATGATTCTTCGCTAAGTCCACTCGTTTGAAAGTTATTCAAGGTTAAAGTTCAACCTCAAACGGTATAATATGCCGACTTTTTTTTCGACTTAGCGAAAAATCATATCAGACCTTTTTTGAAGATCGTTCAATTTCCTACAAGAATATGTATTGATTTTTACAACACGATGATTCGTTAGGACGGAATAAAATTCCAAATAAAAAAAAAAAAAAACATTTCCCGTGTTGTTTAAATGGGAAATCAAAAATCACGATGAGCCACCTCTTAATAATAATATTGAGAGCTCAAATTTGCAGAGAATTTTTTTTTCATCATCCTGAATAATATTTTCATGGTATTTAAGGAAAAAAAATTAGTCTTTTTTTTTTGGCCCACCCTAATACATAGACATGGAAAATAGTTATTTTGCATAACTTGACATAGCAAGATTTTACGTATTTATTTCTTACGATATCAACTTTCAAGAATTATGAAAAGTTTCGGTACCAAATATTTTGATATTGCAGATTTTTTTCAATTTTCTAATGTATCTTCGATAACCAACGAGGAAGGCGTGAATTATGCTTATGATGAGAGGAATAGATTTCAAGACGCTCGAATAGATTCCAGTTTAAATATATTATTTCCTCTAATAAGTAGTTCAGAGATGTATGGGCCAAACGAACAAACCGGTAACTCCGGTTCCGTAACAATTGAAAAAAATAGCAATTCGGGCCCAAAGTATCCGGAAATATCAAATTATACGGATATAAGCTCATCATTTACAACCAAGAACCCTCAACCTGAAGCTTCTACTAGTCAATATCGGAACGATCACTATAATATGAGTGAAGTAAGTGTATCGTCATTTGGTGATACAGGAACAGATAGTGGTGAGTATGTTGTTTCACGAACTCTGTAGGCAAAATGTTATGTTATATTATGAAAGAAGCATATTACCAAATTTATAGGAAATTCCAATAGATTAAATTCATACTATGTTATGATATAATAATTGCTTCGAAAACTACCGAAATATTATTCGTTGTCCGAGAAAGTTATGAAACATTTTAGGGGTACACTAGGTTGTGCAAGAAAAAAAGATTCAAACACGCATCCAAATTTTGGTAGAACATCTCAAATAGAATATGTCAGCCAAATATGAGCTCTTAATATTGATATTCGGAGGTGCCTATTTTAGTTTTTCCAGTTTCCATTTGAATGAAATGTAAAAAAAAAATTGAAATGGAAAAACTAAAATAGGCAGTTCGAAATAGCAATATATATTGAGAGCTTGTATTTGGCTGAGATATTCTATTTGAGCTTCTTTACCGACATTTGGATGCACGTTTGAATTTTTTTTTTTTTTTTGGCACACCCTAAGATAAACAAACTTTTTTTAATTTCGTATTATATTTAGCTTGATAAGTTTTGTAAAACATATTTGTGCAAACTTTTTTTTGTGAACATGCTCCCATGTTAAATAATAGAATCTCATCTTACTTACGAGACTCATCCACATCTTGTTCGGAAAGACTATGATTCGGCGTGTAAAACACCACTTGAACGACCGAATAGTTATTTTCCATCCCATTTGCTACAAGGAAATCTTAGCATTGATAGTCTTGCAGTAAACGGGTCAGACAATGGAAACGGATCTTCAGGTAGATCAATAATCTATGCAATAACCAAAACTAAATTTTGTTGGAGCGTTACTCTAACACATCCAGATAAATTATCTTATTATTGAAAAATCCACCGTTATTTATAATACTCAGATGATAATGGAAGTGACAATACGAGCAGCGATGAGATTTATTCTGAAATGGAAGAGATAGTCATGACTGAGGAGAATACTGTCGATGATTATCAAAATTCTGAATCTTGTAACAGAACATCGAAAAAGCGCAGACGTAAACCTCAGTTTTGGCAGCAAGCAAGCGCAAAACGAGCAAGAAATCTTGGTAGTAGTGGGATTTCACGAAACGGCCAAGAGTTTCCTGCAAAAGTGATGAGAAAAGGTTGCACCATTGGCTGTCGATTCAAATGTCACAGAAAGATAAGCGTGGAAGAGCGTAAGGACATTTTTGATAAGTTTTGGAAGATAGGAGATCACACACGACAGTGGGACTACATTGCAAGATATATGTGTAGTAAGAAGGCTGTGAACAATATAGTATTCGGAAGGGACGAGGATGAACAATCTCGCAGAAAGAAGACCCGCACATTTTATTTGGCAACTTCTGCAAATAGTAGCATTAAAGTTTGCCGTACAATGTTTATGGATACACTCGGTATAAATACATACATACATATTTTTTTGTCACCGTGAATATGGGGATGAAACAATATAACAATGAATTTGGTATTCATAATTTGATCCATTTTCCATTATCCATTTCATCATTCCATTTTCCGGTATCCATTTTCGATTCATAATTGACTCATAAGAGAGAAAAAAAAAAATGAAATAAAAATACCGTGCTAATTTGAAAAAAAACTCGTTGGCGGTAGCGACCTGTAAATAATTTTTTTATGCTCTGCGTTTTAAGGAGAATTTTTTTTCCGAATTTGGCACTGAGTTTTCAGGCGGGAGACAAAAAAAAATATAAGTTTAAAATGAACCACTCTAGTGTACATCATTTATTACATTTCTTTTGAATTATTAATTGCCAATAACTTTCGAAGTCAGAATGATTACTAAAATGGAATCTCATTGTATTTCATTAACCACGATGACGCACATAGCAAATTTTCACTCCCTAATTAAATATTCCATTTTTTTTACATACAATTGTAATGTTTCTTTCAATTGCAATAACTTTTAATTATGACAATGAGCTTGTTAATTTATTGATTTTCTATGGGTAAAATGAATACTTATTTATCGTTGTCATTCCATAATTATCGTGATGAAATATAAGGGTGAATTCGTTTGTCTGATGAAAGTCCTGAATTGTTACTCATTGAAAACTATTTGTGTATTTGAAGATCTGTATACTGCAACGTGAAAATTAATAAACTTTATCACAATTTTCGAAGGTATCACCAGTCAGTGGATAATCACCGTAGACAAAAGAAGGGACAATAATTCCAAGGATGAACAATTTATAGAACCTGACAAACGCGGGCGTCATAATAATAGACCACATAGAGTGGCACCCTCGGTCACTGAAAGTGTACATACGCACATTCAATCATTCCCAACAGTCGAATCGCATTATTGCAGAGCTAATACTACGATGCAATATTTAGAAGAATCTTTGAATCTCAATAAAATGTATAGATTATATCAAGAATGGATGGCTGAAAATAATGGAGGAAATGTTGCATCGCTCAGTTATTACCGTGATATATTCAACTTCGAATACAAACTTGGTTTTCATAGACGGAAGAAAGATAATTGTGACGAGTGTTCAGCTTATAATATGGCTGACGAAAACAAAAAAAAAGAGCTTCAGCAATCGTTTGATAAACATCAAAAAAATAAAAAAATCGCACGAGATTTGATGAAAGCAGACAAGGAGACGGCTCAACACGATAAAACTATATGTGTAGCTAATGTTGATCTCCAAAAAGTATTAGGTTTACCTAAAGCTGAAGTATCTTGTTTGTACTACAAGAGAAAACTGTCTGTATATAATCTGACAATATTTGATATGGTCACTTGTGATGGCATTTGTCACGTTTGGAATGAGACTGTTGCAAAGAGAGGATCCACAGAAATAAGTAGCTGTCTTTGGTTGTTCCTTAGAGAAAAGTCACAAACTGGCACCACAGATTTCAGATTTTGGAGTGACAATTGTGGAGGCCAAAATCGGAATCAATACCTCTATTGTATGTATGCAAGAGCCGCTATGGAACTGCAAGTAACGATAACTCACAGGTTAGACAGAAACGACATTACTTTTCGCAAAATTTAATACTTTTTCCGAACATATGTTCCTGGTAAATATTTCAAATACATGAAATTCAAGTAATTAGTCGAAGGCACACATCAGTCCTGGTAATAAATAATTACCATTAGTTTTCATTGCACGGATTGATCGTCGACCTTATCCAGCTACTTATTATTGTGACTACTATGTGTTCCTTCGACTGATCATTTCCACTGTATTGAGAATAAAAAATCCAAGGCGTTAAAATTCAATGTCACTCGATTTTTTAATTTGTGATTGTTAAAATCCAACATCTCTTCCGTGATATTATACTAATTCCCCACAAAGGTACGTAAATAAAATTAATGTCAAACATGCATCACGTTTACAACCAGGTACCTCGAAGTTGGACACACGCAATCTGTTGGAGACTCCATGCACGCTCGAATTGAAATAGAATCTAGGAAGCGAGATATTTTCACACAAACGGAGTGGTGTACAATAATGGAGAAGGCAAGAGTGAGAAAACCATACCAAGTTGTACAAATGAAGCAAGAACAATTTGTCGACTTCCAGTCTATCTCAAAAAAGCCGAAGTGGAAAAAAATCAAGATTTCACAAATACGGGAAATCGTATTTGATCAAAATGGGTCTATCAAGTTCAAATACGAGTTTGAAAACGATTTCCAACGAACGAATGACATGGTGATTTGCGCCACATTGAGTAAGGCATACAATGATAAATTGATTTTGGATGCCAACAAAAAAAGAGATCTACAAACATTATGTGATCTTGGGCTGATTCCACAAAGAAGTCAAAAATTTTATACTGAAATTCTTAGATAAGTATCAGGTTGGATTCAACCTAACTGTATGATCTTTCAAAGTTTTATGTTTGTCACAAAAATTGTTTTTTTTTTTTCCCCGTGTCATTTTATTTACAATTGTAGTTTGTAAAAGACTAGCGTAAAGACGATTTATAAAATGTCACCTTTACGAATATCCATAGAAAAATGATCTGAATAAACAGTTGACAAAACCAGTTATTCTTATATTTAACACTCCTTTTTTACTAATATGCGTATATACCAAAATGCCCTGTATTATTAAGTAATATTTTTGCTGTGTGAATATTTTTCTGTATGAAAATTGGAATGAGAATCGTTTTGTTCGTCTTTATGCGAGCAGCAGTGTTACCAACCAAATTTTGCTCCAAAAAATTTCTGACGTGAGATAGTATGTTCTTGAAACTCATTCTCGGGTAGCATGTTTTCCCAGCCTATTCTCGGCTAGCATCTTTTCCCAGCCTATTCTCGGGTAGCATGTTTTGCCAGCTTATTCTGGGGTAGCATGTTTTGCCAGCTTATTCTCGGGTAGCATGTTTTGCCAGCTTATTCTGGGGTAGCATGTTTTGCCAGCTTATTCTCGGGTAGCATGTTTTCCCAGCATATTCTCGGGTAGCATGTTTTACCACTAAGGGGTCGATATAATACCTGTACGCGATAGTGGAAAGTTAATGTTTGTAACAATAAATCAAATAAAAACAATGTGTCACTTGCTGCGTGTAGGAAATTATGTATGCAAGAGTTCAAAATTATTAAAAAACAATTTTTAACTAATAATTCATTCTGTGAAATTTAATCTTTTATGTGTGAACTTTGATTGAATAAAATTATCAATATATTATTATAGTTGGTATGACATTTGAGATTTGCATTTATTCGTAGTTTTTTGCTAATATATATTACTATAAATAATAGTCTTTAAATGAGCTTATCTATATATATATCTACATTTAGATCAATTATATCGCGTCCCTAATGCCATAAAGGCATACGCTGTATATAGATGCTACCTAAGAGCCATAAAGGCATATAAATTTTTTTATTCGCCCAATCGCTTCAGAATAACTTGAAATGAATTTTCTAAAAAAAAAAAAAAAAAAACTAAGGCCAAAAAGGCATATCTTTTGGGACATAGGCCTTTTTGGCATTAGGAAAACTGATTTTTTTTTTTACTTCCATGCGTTTTTCATGTTTTCAAAGCGATAGGCGAAGTTTGAAAAAACTATATGCTTTTTTAGCATTAGTATGCCATAAAGGCCTATAACGAAGATATGCCTTTATGGCATTAGGGACGCGATATATATATATATATATATATATATATTAGGGTGGTTCATTTTAAACTTTTATTTTTTTTTTCGCCTCCCACCTGAAAACTTGGTGCCAAATTCGGAAAAAAAATTCTCCCTAAATCGGAGACCATGACAAAAAATATTTAGAGGTCGCTACCGAGGAATAAAGAAAACATCAATCATTTTCGCTGTATCATTCATGATTGACTCATGAGCGAAAAAAAAAAAAAAAAAGTAAAAAAACAAAAAAAAAAAAAAATTAATAAAAATCAAAAAATACCATGCTAATTTGAAAAAACTCGTTGCCGGTAGCGACCTCTAAATATTTTTTGTCATGGTCTCCGATTTAGGGAGAACTTTTTTTCCGAATTTGGCACCAAGTTTTCAGGTGGAAGGCGAAAAAAAAATAAAAGTTCAAAATGAACCACCCTAATATATACAATATATATATATAATATATTTGTTTCTTACGAGGATTCATGCAAGGTCATGCTTGATCAAGCATGGTTATAATGGTGCATAAATCATGCACGGCCATGCATGCTCATATAATATTAGTCTTCTCTGGATATGCCTGGTCAGACATGGCCATGCATGGGTCAGGCATGGTCAAACATGGCCATGCATGGACCAGGCGTGGTCATTAATGGATAATACATGATCATGCATGCCCATGCATGGGCAAGCGTGGTCATATATGATCATGCATGAACAGTCTTTACATAGACCGTCTGGCCATGAATGGCCATGCATGGATCATTCATGATCATTCATGAATATACATGGTCATGTATGACCAGACGTGGATCAGGCGTGGTCATGCATGGTCATGTATAATCATAAATGATTAATCTTCTCTGGGCATGCCTGGTCAAACATGGCCATGCATGGGTCAGGCGTGGTGAAACATGGCCATGCATGGACCAAGCGTGGTCATCAATGGATAATATATGATCATGCATGCCCATGCATGGGTCAGGCGTGGTCGTGCATTAGCAGTCTTTACTGCGCATGCATGATCATGCATGATCCACGTCTGGCCATACATGGGCATGCATGACCATGCATGATCCACGGATGATTATGCATGGATGATGCATGTATAATGTATGGTCATGCATTGGTCAGGCATGGATCATGCATGATCATGGCTGATGATTTTTTCCCGGGTATATATATATTTAAGATATAATACCCTACCGCTTATATACCAGATCTTGCCATATCCCCCCTACCTCCCGTGTACTTGCTATACATGCAGATGTTGTAAATATATATGTGAGGATGGTACGGGATAACAAATAACTGAGTCGGGTATATATATATATATATATATATATATGAACGTGTATATATATATTTATTTGATACATTTTTTTCTTAAATTTAGATAATATAGGCTCTAAATTTTTAATAAATCAATATATATATATATATATATATATATATAATATACATATGAACGTGTATATGTTTATTTGCTACATTTTTTTCTCAAATTTAGATAATATAGGTTCTACATTTTTTAATGAATCAATATATGGGCAAATCTACCGCAACGTTAATATTACTGTGACACGGCATTTTATTCGATTATGAGTGATTTTCTGAAAAAGTTTTGATGAAAATCAATAAAAAAATAACGTAACTCGATCATTCCAATAAGTTTTGAACCTTGATATGCCAAATTTTTTCTGTCAGCTACTTATATGTGCATGAAATTGCCAGACTTGGTGTTGTGATAATCGCAAAAACGGTATTTCAAACCACTGTCAAATCAATGCCGTTCAACCAAATAACTTGAATCAGGCATCATTTAATAGGTATCTGTGCACTGCTTTGCTGTATAAATGCTCAAGAATGTGCTATCATAAAAAAAAAGTTACACTCGTTTAAAAAGTAGTGATTACTTTTTTTGAAAATTTGAGCTGCTGCCAGTTTTTGTCACTTAGCATTCACGCCGTGCCTCAAAATTCAAATCTATTCTTTCAACCGTGTCCTAGGATTACTAAGGAACAAATCCTGATGCTTGGGGTCCTTGTGCTCTCAAAGACAGCAGAGAAAATTCAATTTCAATATGCGGAGTTCGATGCGTAACTCGCGAAGCCAGGTGGTATTTTTGCTCAGCACAAACGTAATCAGCATCCAATCTGCTGAAAAGAGATTGTGATCGCTAGCAATGAATAATAATTTCACTACCAAAATTCGGCAATCATGAGCATTGGATAGATATCATACAAATAATAATTCTTTGAAGAATTATTATTTTAAAAGATCATTTGTGGACGATATTTGTTTGTTTTTTCGCCGATTACGTATGACACAATAACCTAATGAGTGAAAGTTTCGATGTCATTAATGATTTATAATTGAATTAATTAATTTTGCTAAATTTCCTCGGACACTTTAAGTAGTTTTGGTATGTATTGAGATGTCACCATACAAAAGTTTATTTCATCTATAACATCAAGGCGATAATAGGTTCATTTATATAATAAATAGATAAATACCATTCAAGAATGTCCATCGAAAGAGAGCAATTAGAATTATTTCAGAAGAGGGAGAAAGTCAGAATTGCCCGAGAAAAGAAAGCAAGAAAGCACAAAAATGATATTCAACGTAGAAGGAAGCTTCATCAGTGGATTATAAAAGTAATTTTTAGGATATGTAACCTCAAACACGCACCTTGTCCTATTTAAGCCTTTTTGTTCACGCCGTGCATCAAAGAAGAGTTACACGGCGATTTTCTCACATCTTTCGATGGTATTTACTAACCGTTCAAACTTGAGAAATGTGCTCTCGAATTGAAAAACCGGAAAAAAAAATTCGGAATGTTAACGTTACGGTAGATTTGCCCATATATCACATGTAAAAATTATAGCTACGGTTATTATTATTGAATTATATACTCTCTACATTTTTATTAAATCTATATTCGTGTAAAAAATTATACGTAAGGTTATTAATATTATTAAATCAACGGCGGGTGATAAATAGGGGGGAAGGTGATCGGGGGGGCTCTGGGGGTGGGGACGGGGAGCGAGGTAACGAGGCGGGGGATGGAGGTGGTGGTGATGGCGAACGATTTGGGACCACCTGGTCTTCCTCCTCTACTTCTTCTACTTCTTCTTCTTCTTCTTCCTGAATGCTCAGACCGTCGTGCTCGTCCAAATTTAGCGGGTCTCTTTCCTCCTCCTCCTCCTCCTCCTCCTCAGCGACGGTTGAAGAAATTTCCTCGCTCTGTACAGCCCCTGCAGCCTCCGCGGGGTTCGTCCCGTAGACGAAAGAATCGTTGATTTCCCACTGCCTATTGAGATGGGTGAGCATCTCATAATGGATATTATCGGTCTCGGCAACGAACCCCTCTGCGACATTGTTTACTCGCAGGAATTGCAAGAGCGCCCTCGCGTTGGTGAGATATCTCTCTCGCATCTCCCCCCTCAGCCGCAGTACTCGAGCACGTCTTGCGATCCGTTCCATCTGAATTTTTTTAAACATTTTTTTTTTTTTTTTTTGTTCAGAATCCTTCGGAATTAGAGGGTTGAACGAGGGAAAGAGTCGTAAAGACATACCTTTTCTGTTGTTGCTGTCGAGAAACACTTCTTCACCGGACTATCTGTTGGTTTGTAATGCGAGTCTCTCTATTCCCTTCATAAGGTTTTCGCTAGGACTAGTATGAAAAAAATGGTGTGTGTGTGTGTGTGTGTGTGTGTGTGTGTGTGTGTGTGTGTGTGTGTGTGTGTGTGCGTGCGTGGGTGTGCATACATCGCGAATATGCAGGACACCTGGAGTGGCGTGATGTGCCATCAGCGTTTTACGAAAGGCAGGGGTGACCGCTGTCGGCGTACGACTTTATTGTTGAAATATTACGAAGACCGTGTTGACGATACCTGGAAGATAACGACGTCCGTTGCGCGTCGGATTACGTGGTTATAGAAAAATCATAGCTACAGTAATCCTCGCATGATCGGTATGAGGTTACATTTTCGCTGAAGCGCGCTGCGCGATGCTGCTGCGACTGTCGCGCGATTGTCACGTGGTGATGCGTATTTTTGCTGAGGTGTGCAGAATGGTGGGGTGGGTAGGCCTCGGTGAAGACTAGATCGGGTGCGGAGCTTTCAGTTGCAACCGAACAGTCAAGAACAATGGCCACACCGAAAACAGGCTCGTTGAAAGACGGGTGTAGTCGATTGGCTAAGACCTTTGACATAGCGCTGAAGAAATCCGAGCGTAGCCTGCTACTGTCGAGGACGTACGGGCTGAACGGTTCGTGGTCGAAAAAGGTGAACGTCGGGCTTCGTCTCCGGTTGGATGGGACTTTCGAGCCTGTGGTGAAATTCGTAAATAATTACTCGAGCGGTGTATCCCTCACCGCCGAAGCATGGGCAGATCTGACTGAAAAGCTCGAGGATATCGAAAAGTATTTCGAGAAAAGCGAGCGTCCCGCCGGTAGTCTGAGTTCGTTGCTGAGCGATACCATCTCGCTGGCCGGAGGGTGTTCCTTGCGTTTAACATCGGCTCACGGTTCGAAAGTAGTTGCATTCTATGCGAGCAATCCTGACGCTGCCGAAAGTCAGCAGGGGTACGAGGAGGAGGAGGAGGGCGATAACACTGGTGAACCTGGATGGAAGAAACGAAAAACCTATTCGCCGGTAATTGTGATGCAGAAGGTTACATTTGACGGTCTGCGCCATATCGCTTGCTGTATAGACGAGTATATCATTCAACTTATGGGTATCTTGTTGTACCGCTTTAGATTGTTATAGTTGATATATTTATAAATTTATTGCATGTTCTAAATCTTCCCACAATTCTTTATTTACTGGTTTTACTTTTACGTATATTACTGGTTTTTCATACGAAGTATTAAATATTACTACCATACACCTCTTGGTGATCAGTTTATTTATTTATTCATAATTGATTGGAATCTTTCTTCCTTCCAGTTATTTTCACTAGGACTTGGACATCGGTTCGCAGAAAATCATCATCATCATAAAAAAAAAAAAAAAAAATGATAAGAAAAAAAAGTAAAAAAAGAAAATTGGTAATAAAAATAATAACATACCATATGTGAATTTATCGGACCAGTCGAACCAAATTTTTAAGTCTTCTAACTGAAGCTCACCTCTATATAGAGCGTGCAATCTTCAGATAGACCGAAAAAAACGGAAGTGCATCATAATTATTTTTTTCAAGTAAAAATTCCTTCAGCCCGGGTTTGAACCGGGACCTTCGCATTTGTACTGCGACGCCTTGTCCAATTAGACCACTGAAGGACTGGAGGAATCTTTACTTGAATTTCATGTTATTGTCATTGACCTTCTTAGTCCCAGGTCTGTGTTTATTTCATTGAGTAGTGACTCTATCGTTCGAAGCCTATTAATTCAGGGCTTAGTCCCAGGTCTGTGTTTATTTCATTGAGTAGTGACTCTATCGTTCGAAGCCTATTAATTCAGGGCTGAAGGAATTTTTACTTGAAAAAAATAATTATGATGCACTTCCGTTTTTTTCGGTCTATCTGAAGATTGCACGCTCTATACAGAGGTGAGCTTCAGTTAGAAGACTTAAAAATTTGGTTCGACTGGTCCGATAAATTCACATATGGTATGAATTAATAGGTTTCGAACGATAGAGTCACTACTCAATGAAAAATAATAACAATTTACTTACCTCCTGATCTGAATTTATGTATTTGTACAAATGATATATTTCATTTATACTATCCAGGGAGATAATTCTTCATTTTTACGACACGGTTTTCACTTTTTCTTACGTATTGTTACTTGATGAGTAACAGGAAAAGGGAAATCGTGAGTCCTCGAGCGAAATAAGGAGATTTATGGAACACTGATAAATCGGTTTCAACGAATTAGTTTTATTTGGATGTACAAGTGCTCGAGTTTATGTCTGGAGCAAGACTGACTTGTCTTTTTACAATAATCGTTGTTTATGTAGAAACCTAGCTCCTATGTTTTAAGAAGTAGCTCATTTATCTCATAGCTATACTAGATGATTATACGAATTACATATTGATAATTTGAGAGCTATAGGGCGTTTCACCCAGCGTAACACTGCTCCCTCCCTAGCAAAAGAGTCGTCCCGACTCTTGAAATAATTAAAATGTTGGCAAAAAGGGAATTTAGCATTTTACTCTCATAGGGAAAGTTGAGCTGTGGCTCGAAAATTAATCAGTATGATTTCCCTATCACTATCCGGTCTAACCTTTGGTCTCCTGGGTAAACCACAGAAAGCCACAGGAAGATAGTCGAGTTTACTTAAATATCACAACATGGTGCACGGTCGGTGCATATAAAAATCTTCAAAAACAGGAACCAGGAACAGGGATGAAGATCAGGAACAGGAATGAGGATCAGGAACAGGAATGAAGATCAGGAACAGGAATGTAGGTCAGGAACAGGAATGAAGATCAGGAACAGGAATGAAGATCAGGAACAGGAATGAAGATCAGGATGAAAAGAGTCGAGTCCTACGTATTGTAATGGGAAGCGGCTGGAGGGAAAAGGGGCCAAGGACTGAAGAACCGGGCTCCAAACCTCTTCAAAAAGTTTGATTAAACGACCTAGATTGGAGGACAAATGTTAGTTTCATGTTGAGGAAAAGAGATCGAAATATTGGTTAGCTGAAGGCCTGAATTTATAATTGAAAGTTTCTTTGAAGGATAAGTTACATAAAAATTAACAAAATCTATAGTTAAATGAAAGAAGAAAGGATAAAATTGGAACGGTCTTATCTGATCAGAATCTTTTGAAGTTTCTTCAGGAAGTAGGGACGGACTGAGGACTCTGTGTCATATTTCAAATTTTCGCTGATCTTTTTCTCAAATAAATCAGAAAAATCTGTAAAACTCAAAATTCATTAAACCTTAAGCCTAAATATTAAAGGAAAAAGGACGGTTCGGATCTCGCTAGTTTAAAAAGTAAAAGAAAAAGATCTGAATGAACTGCTGACAGGAGAGAACATTGAAAAGGTTGAAAATCTAAACAAAAGAATAAAATAAGAAGGACATTCAAAGGAGCGCGGAACTCAGAATCCAAAACGCTCACGATCGGCACCGCAAGCGCCACACCGGCACAACGCAACGAACCTCTTGTCCCTCTCTCCCCCAAAGAAAAAGAAAGAGACGAGCTGTCAAAGTTTATAACCTAATCGTCATTGGGTCCCATAACCCCGCAAAAATTCTCGTAAACCCTTTCTGCCGAGTCAGAGGCATCTAAAAGTAGAACCGGCGCTGGAAGAGCTGAAAATTTTCCTTTTATAAGCCAGTCATCATGAACCTCGTGAAGAACCCTAAGATAATCTAAAGAAACGGTTTCTTCTTCATCTCGAGCTCTAGCACATAGACGGGAGTAAGATTCTTCCGGTGACAACCTCAGATATACAATTAAATCGACTACGAAATCCTCAGGGGACCCAGCAATGAGTAAATCAATGTTCTCATTTAATAAATGTATCTCAATATCTTCAAAATCCTTCATTCGTCTCCGGGCTTCGACGAAACACTTGGTGCTATAAATTGATCGTTCCATCATTTTATTCGGTAGAGACGTTCGTATCATATGTCGGTTCCGCATAACCATCGACGCGTGATGTTGAAAATGATACGCATACCGACTCGGATCTCCATACATTTTTTCTAATAGATTTACTCCGGCTACGTCCCGGTATTCGTCTAGGGGTTCTAACAAAGTCAAAATATCCTTGTCTTTCAAGAACCTCCTTGTGAAGGTGGTTTTTCCACAACCGATATTTCCCTCTACAAGGATAGTGAGAGGCCTTGAACTTCGTCGCCTAATTCCAAATGGAAGGTCTCTGGACCACCTAGCGGAAGACAGAGTAAATTCATCGTTACGTAACCTTGATACCGACATCTGCTTATTCGTAGATAAGGAGCGAACATTTCTAACCTCTTCACTATGGGAAAGTCGTGATGTGTCATATCGAGCTAAACGATCTAAATGAACTACCCTAGGTTTGGTACGTAGAGAGAGTTGAATTCTATAAACCACATCATTAATTTTATCTATCACTCTGTATGGACCTTCCCAGTTCGACTGAAGCTTAGGACAACGACCCTTTTTTCTCCTAGGCTGAAAAAGCCAAACCATATCTCCTGTTGAAAATTGAATATCTCGCGATCTGATGTCGTAACGAGCCTTTGTACGATCTGAAGCTAATTGAATTCGTCCTCTAGCAAAATTATGAATCTCTTCTAATTTTTCCTGCAGATTTTGACCGGCTTCTGATTGAAGAAGAACTTGAGTAGGAACCGGCCCTTTTTCTAAGTCTGATGGAAGTCTAAGATTCCTAGCCATAAGCATTTTAGCAGGAGTCTGTCTTGTTGTCTCATGGATCGCCGACCTATACGACAAAAGGAACAAGGGAATCCACTCGTCCCAATCTCTCTGATTTTTATCTATGAAAGAAGTTAAATATTTTAAAAGAGTTTGATTCAAACGTTCCACCATGCCATCGGACTGAGGATGCAGAGGAGTGGTACGAGTTTTTCTTATCCCTAAAAGCTGTACAATTTCGCTCATGAGAATTGATTCGAAATTTCTGCCCTGATCTGTATGAAGCTCTAAAGGTGATCCGTAACGACAAACGAAGTCTCTAACAAAAACTTGGGCAACTGTTCTAGCTTCTTGATTCTGAATGGGAATAACCTCAGGCCACTTCGAAAAATAATCTGAAATGACTAATGCATAACGATTCCCAGAAGAAGATGTAGGGAGAGGCCCGAGGATATCCATGGCTACTCGTTCGAAAGGAGCTCCGACGTTGTAGACTTGCAGGGAACTCTGTCCTTTAGTACGGGGACCTTTCTTTGCAATACAAATTTCACAGTCTCGGCACCAATCGTCAACGTCGGAACGACAGCGTGCCCAAAAATACCGTTCTCGAATCCTTCCTAAAGTTTTATTAGATGCAAAGTGTCCACCTGTTGGAGAGTCATGATGTTCGGCTAGAACTTGATGTACTTTGTTCTTCGGAACTAATAATTGCCAGATTATTTCTCTCATGTCCGGAGATTCCCATTTTCGATATAAAACTTGATTTACTAGATGTATTGAGTCCCACTGTGCCCAGTAAATTTTAAGTTGTTGTTCATTTGAAGACACGTCTTGCCATTCGGGACGAGTTCCAGATTCTTTCCAAGACTTGAATAAACTCAAAGTAGCATCTTGTTCTTGAGCAGTTCTCCATTCTTCTAAATTTCCTCCCATGGAAATTACACGTATTTTTAAAGGATCTTGTTGTTGTTCTAGCCGAGTACACTGTTTGCAGTTTCCATCTTCTTTGCAAGGCCGTCGAGAAAGAGCATCTGCATTACCGTGAAGAATTCCGGCACGATGCTGAATATCGAAATCGTATTGACCTAATCTCTCTATCCAACGAGCTACTTGTCCTTCTGGGGCTTTGAAAGAAAGTAACCACTTTAAAGAAGCATGATCTGTGCGAATTAAAAACTTTCTCCCTATTAAATAATGACGAAAGTGATCCACTGCTTCTACCATTCCTAATAATTCACGACGTGTAACACAATAGTTCCTTTCAGGCTTCCTTAGGACCCGACTAAAATAACAAATCACTCGTTCCTGACCCTCCTGTATTTGAGATAAAACCCCGCCTATACCTGAAAGAGAAGCGTCTGTATCTAAGATGAACGAAACATCAATCTGTGGATATGCTAAGATAGGGGAGGAAGTCAGGCAAACTTTTAATCGAGTAAAGGCTTCTTCGCACTCTGGGGTCCAGTCGAAAGGAGTGGTTGTGCCCGTGAGGTTATGGAGGGGCCTAGCAATTGAAGCGAAACCCTTAACAAAACGCCTATAATACGTGCAGAGACCTATGAAGCTCTGAATTTCTTCTGTATTCGAAGGTCGGGGCCAATCTGCTACTTTTTCGACCTTAGAGGGATCTGTTCCGACTCCTTGTGTTGAGACGACGTGTCCGAGGAAAGTCACTTCTTGCTTCAGGAGATGACACTTCTTCGGGCTCATTTTCAAACCTGCTTCTTTCAACCGGTTGAAGACTTCTCTTAAATTCTGGATTTCTTCTTCAAAAGTTTTTCCGAAGACAATGATGTCATCCAAGTACACTAAACAGATCTGACCCGTTAACCCTTTAAGAGCAGCTTCCATCACTCGTTCGAATGTGGCTGGAGCGTTACACAGCCCAAAAGGCATAACCTTAAATTGCCAAAGTCCTCCCAGACCGGTGACGAAGGCGGTCTTCTCTTTGTCTTCTGGGTCCATTTCGATCTGCCAGTAACCGCTCTGGAGGTCGATGGTGCTGTACCATCGAGCACCGGTTAGCATATCAAGAGTGTCTTCAATTCGTGGGAGGGGATATGAATCCTTCTTGGTGACATCATTGACCTTCCGATAATCGATGCAAAACCTTTTAGATCCGTCTTTTTTAGGTACTATAACGATCGGAGAGGCCCAAGGACCGGAGGACGGTTCAATAACGTTGTTAGTAATCATGTCGTCGACCATCTTTTGCACCTCTTCTTTCCCGTTGAAAGGAATTCGTCGAGCATGCTGTTTAATGGGGGAATTAGTTCCTACGTCAATCCTATGACGTGTTAGAGTGCATCGACCTTTGTCTCCGCTGGTTTTTGCGAAGGAGTCCTGGAAGTTTTGTAGCAGCGATACAAACTCTGATTTTTGCGAAGAACCTAATCCGACTGTGGATCTGATAAAAAGATCTTCAAGATGTTCGGGCATCTTTTCTGAAATATCTTCGTGAACTAAATCTACTATTTCTATTTCTCGAATCGCTTGTGACTGGCTAGCTGAAGAAGAGGGGGGGTTTGGGATTTTATCTCTAGTTGTTAAAAGTGGAATCTCGTGTCGCCCTGATCTTAAAGAATTGCCTACAGTTGAAATTACACATCGATGTTTGGTTAAGAAGTCTATCCCTAAAATCCCTTCGTCTTCGATGTCGGCTACAAAGATTTTATGAGGGGAACTTATGCAGCCTGAAATATTTATTTGTACGGAAACTTCTTGCAACACGGGGGTGGTCTCTCCTGTCGCAGTTCTTAGGGTTGTATAAGGAATATCTGTTCGAATTGACTTAAGGAGATCCGAACGGACCACAGTTACTTCCGCTCCGGTATCTATGACCCAGAGGCAGTCTATACCATCGACTGTCCCCCGCGCATAAAGACCGGACTGTCTTAGACTTCTAACTAACAGCTGTTCATTAATAGGGCTTTTCTCTGACGAAATTCGCGATGATCCCCGCCCCCCAAAATCATCGGAAACTAGTTTTTTTGTTCGGAGTTCAACCGAGAGTTATTAAAAGGGAGCATCCTCTCTCCCTGGTGAGGGTTATCGTTTCGGCGATTATCGTTAAAATTTCTCCACGAGGTTTGTTCTGAAGGCCTCTGACTATTCCTAGATCGATTTTTATTTTGTAATGAAATGCAATGGTCGATGTCGTGCCCCGATTTTTTACAATATCTACATTCGAGGTTATTTCTCTGAAAATCTCTATTTGAATTATTTTTATGATCTTGCCAGGGAGGAGGGTGTTCCTGATTGATTTCCTTTTGATTTTCGGGGACAAGTTTTTTAACTTCCACTTGGCGAACGCGCCCTGACCCTAAATGTTGTTTCGATAAGGCATCTAATTTAAGAGCTTTGATAATGGCCCCTCGTAGAGAAGTTGGCTCCGACACACTTAAGGCATGTCTCAATTCGGAGTCTAAAATAGCGTTTATGAACCTGTCGGTAGCTAAACTTTCGCGGATTTCAGTTGGGCAATTTGGCATAGCGATTCGGGACAATCGCTCTATATCATGCCCTAAGGTGGCAAGGTCTTCATCTCTACGTTGGCGTCTAGTATTAAATTGGGTCAAGAACAAATTCGCCATGTGTTCGTTACCGAATCTGAGGTTAATGGCTGCACTAAGTTTATCGAAATCTTGGATTTCTTCATCGGCTAAAGTGGAAAGGATTGTAAGAGCCTGGCCTCTGAGGCTTCCGGCTAAATTTGTCGCTTTAATTGAATTATTCCAGTTATTGGTTTTCGCGATTAAATGGAACTGTCTCTGATAATCAGTCCACGGACCAGAGCCGTCAAAAGTAGCCACTTTAACCGTCGAAGAATTTCTTAAGGGTTCTGTTTGGGTTCGGGAATTTTGATTTACATTTATTCCTGTATCTGGAATAGGCTGAATAGGTGGTGCTATTATGGTCACCACCTCATTCGCCTGAGGCAAAGGTGAATTTGGGAGAGTCTCTTCCCTTATAATTGGTACAGACCTTAGGATTGTGGAAACCTGGGTCGGTCGGCAAGAGGAGGTGGAAGGGATCGGGTCGTCAAAGGACTGGATTCGGTGGGGCTCGCCTCCGGATCCTCGTCGGTCATCTCGCAACGATGTAATCAGCTGCGTGAAAGACTGCTGTTGCTCTTGTAAGACTCCGATCAGTCGTCCTTCAGATCGTTGTCGTTCCTCTAAGACGCGTGCTTCAGATCGCTCGTGTCGGTCGCGTTGATCTTGGAGAAGCTGAAACAAAGCCTGCTGCTGCTCGAGTTGAGCAGCTTGCTGTCGCTCTTGTGCGGCCTGTTGACGCTCTTGTGCGGCCTGCTGACGCTCTTGTTGGGCAGTTTGTTGGGCGGCCTGTTGTTGTAGGAGTTGGACTAATGCAGCAATCGGGGTCGCTTCGGGTTCAGCGGCCTGAGGTTGGTCAGTATCAGGGGAGACTTGGCGGTGGGAGCGAATGTTTCTTCGGGTGCTCATTTTTCGTGAAAGAGTTTGATTCTCAAAGGCAAATGCTCAATTCAAGTTTGATTCTCAAAGGACAGTGGCAAGGGGTTTAGTAAATTCAAATTGAATCAATTAGAAGAAACCAAGAGAAAAGTGTCAGATTAAATCAACTTATCGGGCTCGGGAAAATCACACTCCTGACACCAAATGTTACTTGATGAGTAACAGGAAAAGGGAAATCGTGAGTCCTCGAGCGAAATAAGGAGATTTATGGAACACTGATAAATCGGTTTCAACGAATTAGTTTTATTTGGATGTACAAGTGCTCGAGTTTATGTCTGGAGCAAGACTGACTTGTCTTTTTACAATAATCGTTGTTTATGTAGAAACCTAGCTCCTATGTTTTAAGAAGTAGCTCATTTATCTCATAGCTATACTAGATGATTATACGAATTACATATTGATAATTTGAGAGCTATAGGGCGTTTCACCCAGCGTAACAGTATCATAGAGCCACGCGGAACTGCATTCAACGTGATGCACATGCACGGTATACAACTTATATTTTTCAAATTACGCGCCGCTTTTCGTCTGTTTTTGTCTGAAAAGATGGCCGTCGTCGGCCTTCTAAGCGGCACACCGTCAGCCGTATCCTAGCATGGCTATCCTAATCGGGAACCCAAATAAAACCCAATAGTCGATGTTTGATCTGCTTAATTCAGGCGTTTCCCGTCAGCCTACCGTTAGGCGCGTGATTATCCGCAGATTCGCACAGCTGTATGTATGTAAGGATTCCATTCATTCCCGGACATAGCTAAAATTCATCAAAGAAGAAGATTGTAACGGTGCGAGCGATTCAAGATTTTTTTTTATATATAGGTATATTATTCAATGTGAAATTTACTGATATTCAATAGTCAGACCGAAATTAATTCAAAACATGACACATTTTTCATGAAACAACAAATGAAGAAATCAAATGTTGAATACTACGTTCAATTGCAATGAAACAAATAAATGACTATTTGACTATACATAGAGCAAATCTGAGTAAAGGTGGTTTTCCTGACGGTAAAGAAATTCGGTTTTTTCTATAAACTGACGACCTATCTACTGATATATAATATATCTATGAAATCTATGGGGAATCCGTGAAAATACTGGGGAATCCCCGGGAATTCTGGGTGATCCTCGGAGAATCTATGGAAAATCCGTGGGAATAGTAGGGAATCACGGACAATCTATGGGGAATCCATGGAAATAGTGGAGAATCCCCGGAAAATCTATTAGGGTTCCGTGGAAATGATAGGAAAACCCCGAAAAATCTATGGGAAATCCGTGGGAATGGTGGGTAAACCCCGGGAAATCTATGGGGAATCCCTAGGAATTCTGGGAAATCTATGGCGAAAACATGGAAATAGTGGGGAAAACCCGGGAGTATACATATACTATATTAGGGTGGTCGTTAATTTTTAACATATACTTGCCACCTCCTGAATCGACAGATAATGACCCAAAAACACTGTGTAATTTTTTTCAGATTTTCAGTTTGATGGGAAAGCGTGCTAAAATCAATTTGAAGTTGGAAAATTTGAAAAAAAAAAAATTAATTAGAATTTTTTTTCAATTTTTGAGTATAAAAGCAGGAAATAAATGTAGAATAACGAAAAAGGAAAACTTTCCAACAAAGATAGTACCTTGTGTAACAAGTGTCAAAAACCAGGGATTGCTGATGAGTGGGCGCGCGCAGCACGAGTCGGAGGTTCGCCGAAGGCGAACCGGAGACGAGTGCAAAGTGTGTACACGAATCATCAATCCCTGGTTTTTGTTACGAGTTGCACATACTATTTTTTATCATAAATGCGTCAAAAAGAAGATTCAAAAACATTGAGCAGACTAACCTCTGAGGGGGGTCCAGGGGCGAAGCCCCCCGATTATTAAAAAAATAAATTTTCATTTGATACAATAAGAAGTTGTCAACGTGTTGAAAATAAAGTCGAAAAAAAAAAATCGAATTTATATCAATCTCCTATTCAAAATATAATCCCCACGATTCTAATTTAATCAAATAACACATAATAATAATACAAAAATAAATAACACATTTTGATTAGAACTATTTTTACTCAATTTAATTCGATCAAAGATGAATAATAGAATAACTAGCTCATACACAAATAATACGGTGAAGGCAATACATAAATATGTAATAAAGTGAATAGTCATTTAACGAAAGGTACCGTTCATTTTGGACCATTTACAAATATTAAATTTGAACAATTATGAAAATCGCATCGTTTTCGACAGAGGAACCTTCTTTAGAAGTTGATGCTCCAAAATTTATCTCTTCATCATTTTTTGCACGTTTCGCTAGTGGTACGTTGCTAGAGTTTTCCTCCAAAACAGAAGGAATCAGGTTCACTGATTCTGTTATTTTCTCGTTGATCTTTTGCTTGCTATGCAATGAATCTTCGGCATAACCTTCAGCAACCTTGTCCGACTTCCACCCACCGTGGCGTTTGATCGTACTTATATTGGCCCCAGCATCTGCAAGCAACGTTGCTGAAGTTCTTCGCCAACTGTGGCTGGTATACAGATGGGCGTCTGTAAATTTTAACCCGCTGGGCTACACCTGGGTCACCAGTGACCCGGCGGCACCCTAAAAGTTATGCTCCTGCGAACGGATCCTTTCTAGGGTCGTAGCTATTTTGCTGTAAATTAGGGGAAAAATAGTGCCTATCCGAGGGGTACAGCTTCATCATCAGTTTCTACTTTATCTTCGAGCGGTGAGCACAAAAGTGGATTTTCGGGTCTTCTGTGACCCAGGTGTAGTTCATCAGTTGAAAAGTCAACGAAAAATGTTGGTTCTCTTTTTTTTTTGGAAATAATATTCTGTGTTATTTTTAAGGTATTCCAGTGAAAAAAAAAATATTGATATAAAATTGAGGCAGAGAGACGTTTTGGAGCAGGAAAACTCTCATTTTCAGAGCACTTTCGGAAGTAAAGTATATATTATCGTGTAATCTATTACGATATACAGCTTTATATTCTTGTACTTCATATTTTGCACTTGTGATCGATGAAGTTATTTGTTACTTAATAAATGCGCATCAGATTTACAGAAAATGTATTTGTCACATTTGTTTACCCTTTTCGTTTATTTAAATAACTTCCCGATGACAATTCTTTTTTTAGCGTATTATCATTGCACAGCTGTCATCTTAAGCTTTTAAAAATTCCCATTTTATGTTGGAAAAGTACATTTCTGCATGAAATGGCAGCCGAAAACGTAACTTTTAGATTCACGCCAAAATCCATTTTCATTCTGTAAAATAAATAGACTTTTTGAAAGCAACCGAAAAACCGCCTTCATAGCTTTTTAGAGAGGAGTCTCGAGATTACAAAACACTTCGATTTTTTTCAATTCAATGAAGAACAGAGTAAATATCGTAAAAAATACGAAAAGAGCCACTTTTCGCTTGATTCCGCACCTTTTCGTCTTCTTTATCCAATAACTTTTTATAAAATCAAGATATCATATTCGTTCTTGCATGGTCTTACTCGAGACATTCTGACGATTCCATTTCACTATAAAACTTTTAAAAACAAACTTTCTGTATTGCTTTTATAAAGGGTAGAACTTTTGGGTCACTGGTGACCCGGGTGTACTTCAACGTGGCGACGGAAAATGGTGTAGCCCAGCGGGTTAAATATTCGGCAACTTGTTTCGGCATATTGCATATTTTATTTATGCCTATATTTTGCAGATAACATTTGCCACCCCGATAATTAAAAAAATATCGATCCGAAGTAGCATTTTTTGGTCGCAAAGCTCTATACTTTTCCACAATATTCAAAAATTCGTCTGCTATCACGAAAGATTTAGGTTTCATTGTTTTGGTTTCCGAAATTTGAATTTGCAGCAAACGTTTTCCTTGGCTTGAAGTCAACAAGGTGAATTTGTCAACTGTCAGATCAGTGAGTTCGTGTCTCCGAAGTCCTCCAGTCGTCCCAAGAATACACGCAACCTGTAAATAACACGATGAATTTTGTTGTAGTCATTTGTATATCAAATGAATACACTGTAACGCGAATCCCCTTATAGTTAGGGAGCTCGCTGCCGAAATTTCAACATGATTTGCTCATGCGGCAGACGTTATTATTATCGATAACCGTATTGTAAATAACATTATGGATCCCATCTGCCAGCACGTTGGCGCTGGGTTGTCAATTGACAGCGCTTCAAAAACGTTGAAAAAAAAAACTCTACTAAATCATTTGCTCATGTCTGCCTTTGGGGGACATGTTTAAAATCATTCTGAAAACTAAGGAAATCCATGAGGCAGACATCCAGACCTCTGTATTTGATGACAATTAATGCTCAAAAAAGTTTTTCATGAGTGAGTCAACTGTATATTGTAACGGATCAGACAACATAGGCCTGACCGTTAGCAATTCAAACATCAGCCGTTGCGAACGTCGAACGATCTAGAACATTCGACGAGAGCGACAAGTCGCGTGACGTCATAGCAAGTATATAAGTCGAGACACAGCTCTCAGCAGCAGCAATTCTACGGTATAGCACCGGGTTGACTCGCAACACTCTTTCTCATCAGTCACAATAGGCAGAGCGCCTTGTGTACTAGTAGCTTCACTTCAATATAAATTCTATTCTATTTTATTCGCGAGAATCAACATAAATTAAATAAATTCCAAAAGATCATAGAAGAAGTTAACTTCGGAAAAAGTATATTATTTAGTCAAAGTATTCATAGTCGAATGAAATCAAATTATCAAATAAAATAACTGAAATACGAGCCTGTCAAAATTCGAATAACGAATAACGAGTAATAAATAGTCTTCGATATTAAAATTTTAGTAAGTAAGCAATCATTGTAAATATAATATAGGAATTGGTTGCAACCGCACGTTTAGGTAAAAATAAAATAAATCGAATTTCTTGATTATCTAAAAGTAAGTCTATGCAGATCCCTTATCCGCCATTTCCAGGTTCTTCTTCGTCTGTATAACCAACCAAAGCTAAATACAGCCTTAGGGTGTCTCTGACACACTCAGGTCTGGCACAGCAGGTTGTATTGTTTAGAAAATTTGGGAATAAACTAACTTTAACGTAACTGAAATCAAAAGGTTAGGTGGGTAAAGTGCAGCCTTAGCGCGTTTACGTGTTCAGGGTTGCGATTCTGTAACTTTCCGCTAACTCGCTAACTCGCTAACTTTTTGCTCTAAGACCGTTGGTTGGCTGTGGAGCGTCCAATCGGAGATCGTTACGGGCCGCAACGATCTCCGATTGGACGAAGTTAGCGAGTTAGCGAGTTAGCGAGTTAGCGAGTTAGCGGAAAGTTACAGAATCGCAACCCAGGTCTGTGGGGAGGCGGCTTTAGTTGCACGGCGACTCAAGTCCGTAATAGGGAACATTAAATTATTGATATAAAGGTCTAGAACATATAAAATCGAGCAAAGAACTCACAATTACACTCGGTTCGCGATACCGATGGTATCGCTCAAGAACCGAAACGTAACAATATATATAGTGCACACTTGGCAGACCTACATTGTTTGATTCGGGACGTTATAAAAAACTATGAACATAACGTCTGCCAGCACATTAGAGCTGAGTTGTCAATTGACAGCGCTTCAAAGATGTTGAAAAAAAAAAACTCTACTGAATTATTTGCTCACGTCTGCCTCTGGGGACATGTTCAAAATTATTCTAAAAACGAAGAAAATACATGAGGCAGACGTCCTGGTAACTGATTCTCTGAGGGCAGACCATTTGAATAAGTCAGGAAACCACTGTGATGGGCCAAAAAAAGTCGTTTATTTTTTAATATATTTTTTCTTTGGTAACTAGATTATTTATTTCTAATTTTGAAAAATAGTACATTGTTTACCGAGCGAGAAAACAGTCGCTTGCGCGCCGAGTATGAAGGTGAGCGCCGAGGCGAAGCCGAGGTGTTCTCAACTTCGTACGAGGCGCCAACGACTGTTTTCTCCGAGGTGAACATACTATTTTCTTCAACAGCGGAGCGGAATCGACGAGTTTCCATCCGCAAACGAGGACCGGCAATCGACTGGTTTCCATCCTCGTTTGCGGATAGAAACTCGCTGGTTTCGCTCCGCTGTTGAAGAAAAGTATATTATTAGGCATACATTAAACTCATTTCATAGAAACTTTCATTGAGAAAAAAATAAAAATTGACGAAGTAATTACACTATAAAGGAGCCTGTGTATTATAAATGTGTTCGAACGGCCCGATCGATTACTCGAGAATGGTTGGTTTGAAACATGAAAACCAAAAAGTTTTTTAATCAAGAAGGAGTTTTTAAAGAAGGAATTATGAAGAAGTTTTTTAAATTCTGTCAACTCAGCCCCCCATTCAATTTGAGGTCTCCGAAAATTCCGTAATAATTTGTACATGAGCCATTCCACGTCAGACCGGACAAAATAAATCAAAAAATGACCTCGATGTTACCGATTTCGCAATGATTTTTTTTACGGGTTCTATGGAACAAATAAATGCATCAAACAATTTTTTGTTTTTTTTTTTGGCCCCTATTTTCCAAGATACACGCGGGTGAAATTCGGGAAAAATAGCCAAAAATCGAAAACATACTCCTCTTCAAACGGTCATATCTTTGATTGTATTCATCCTAGAGACTTCATCCAAGAACCATTTTAAAGCTATTGAATGACACTATTATAATATATTTATTTAATTTTGCGGTAACAAACAATTCTATTTGTTATAAACAAATATATTATTTAAACGTGATTTTCAAACAAAGGCCACGCGATATCATTCTCAAAAAAATATGAGCGTATTCCTTGATCAATTCTCTACAAAATCGTTGAGTCAATTTTATGGAGAAACGATGGACACTATATGAAAACGATTTATTTATAAGCGACGGCGCGCGCTGCCACCCAAAAACCCGGCTCAGGTACGTGTGGCTAGCATGAGAAAGCATCGGTGGGCATGTTTACGGTCATATCTTTGGTTGTTTTCATCTGAGAGACTTCTTCCTAGAACCATTTCAAAGCTATTGAATGACACTATTTATATATATTTATTCAATTCTGTGGTAACAAACAATTCTATTTGTTATAAACAAATATATTATTCAAACGTGATTTTCAAAGCAAGGGCCACGCGATAACATTCTCAAAAAAATATAAGCGTATTCCTTGATCAATTCTCTACAGAATCGTTAAGTCAATTTTATGGAGAAACGATGGAAACCATGTGAAAACGATTTATTTATAAGCGACGGCGCGCGCTGCCGCTGAAAGACTCGGCTCAGGTACGGTTTTTGGGTGGCAGCGCGCGCCGTCGCTTATAAATAAATCGTTTTCATATAGTGTCCATCGTTTCTCCATAAAATTGACTTAACGATTTTGTAGAGAATTGATCAAGGAATACGCTCATATTTTTTTGAGAATGATATCGCGTGGCCTTTGTTTGAAAATCACGTTTGAATAATATATTTGTTTATAACAAATAGAATTGTTTGTTACCGCAAAATTAAATAAATATATTATAATAGTGTCATTCAGTAGCTTTAAAATGGTTCTTGGATGAAGTCTCTAGGATGAATACAATCAAAGATATGACCGTTTGAAGAGGAGTATGTTTTCGATTTTTGGCTCTTTTTCCCGAATTTCACCCCCGTGTAACTTGGAAAATAGGGGCCAAAAAAAAAACAAAAAATTGTTTGATCCATTTATTTGTTCCATAGAACCCGTAAAAAAAATCATTGCGAAATCGGTAACATCGAGGTCAGAAAGCTGTCCGGTCTGACGTGGAATTGCTCACATATGATTGGGCATGAAACAAAATTTTGGAAATTCTCTCAGATTTTTTGGTCGTTGCATTCCAGAAATGGTTTTAATCCATCGTTTTCACGTAACGTGTTAAATTGGGAAAGGAGAGAAAACTTGTTGGGGGTGAAATTTTTTTGTTTTTTTTTTCAGCTTTTCGGTAAAATTCTAACAAAAAAAATTCCGACCCATTTAAAACCCGATATCAAAAAAATATTCAAAATGTGCCTATTCCGAATTTGGGCAGTTTTCTTTCGTTTAAAACAATATCTAAGGAACGATATTCATAATAGAGTATTTTGAAAAAAAAAAATTGAAGTGAAGACTTTGATTGTATCCCCCAAAAAAAAAAATCATCATCGGTATGAGATTTGCATTTTCATCCGTTTATTATAATTCGAAATATACGTGAGAGTAATAATGTGTTTTTGAGCCCCCGCACCAACACCTTTTTTTCAATTTTTTTTTTTTTTTTTTAGGGAAAAATGCATTATTAAAACCACAATAATAATAATACTAATTGTATCATGTGTATTGTAACGCGAATTCCCTTCAAGGGTGGAGGAAGAATAAGACTCCTCGCGATACCCTACGGCGCTTGTCTTTGGATTTATTCAAAATGCATAAAAATTAGAAATAATAATAATAATCAGAATTTTGTTGGGGGCCACACGCGAACAGCGTCATTTATTAATTAAATACCAAATTTACCAGAGACTTACGACGGATGTGCTTCAGCTAGTTCAGAATAAAAATCAGAGGGTAGAGGGGGGTAGGTCACCAGGTGGATAATAGAATTAATCAAAGATATAACACAGATTTGAATCGATATAATATTTGCGTTTTTAATCAAAACTTGACATAAATTAGATTAACATGAGTTTGATTCTGTAACCAATGAATTTTTAATGACAATATTCAGCAAATAAGTTTCACATTAGTTCGAGATGATAATAAATAATGAGATTTACTCCAAACGAACAATAGATTCAAGACGATAATTAACACACTGAAAAAAAAGTATTTTTCCTCCGAGGATACAAAGTATTTTTGAGCGAGTATTCTTGCAGTAAGTATACGTATTCTTACTGGAGGGATACGGGTATTTTTCCCACAGCAATACCAAATATAATGCTGAGGCGAAAACCACACTGTATGTTACCATGGCAATCGTAATGGTGGCGCCATCATTTCCCTCCTTTTTCGCAGTCTTGGAGGTTAAAAGCAGGTGTTAGTTTGTGAATTGCCTAATCGTATCGTTGGAGAAATATTTTACGTGTTAATTAAAAAATTATAAGGATTCTTGGGTATGCAAAAAGTTGCAAGAACGGGACTTATCATCTCTGCAACAAATATTCACTATGCCAATAAAGTGAGGTTAAGTCCGTTGTATTCAGAATTTGGTATTATGCTCAGAGGGATACGAAATTTTGTTACAGTCAGTATACGTATTGCTGTGGGAAATAAACTTTGGTATTCTTACAACAAGAATACGAGTTTCTTTACTGGAGACAAAAGTTTACTAGGTGGAAAAAAACTTTTTTTTCAGTGCAAGTCTCTAATTTAACGAACAATAAGCTCAATGCAAGCTGATAAATATTTTATCGAATTATAAAGAACGACATAAGTCAGGGATTAACCCAGAACAATTAATAATTTATTAACTAACTTAATCCTAACGTGGAAATTTCTCAGAATAAAGTATATTTTACATAAGAAAGAAAAACGGACGAGACTATTGCTCTCCACGGCTACAACTACGTTCGCAATACCCAGGATAGCCAAGACAGATTATAGAATTACTAATATTTCACTACTAGAGAATAAAGAAAAAGATAGTAGCTCAACTACAAAGAATAGGACACTAAGGTCCGCAATAACTAACTAATAGCGAATTTTGTGCTAGATTGCACGAGGATTATCCTCAAAACATGCTTAAGCAACCAAAAAGACAGCCAGTCACGAAATAACTCAATAATTAAGCCAAAGAATGTTATAGATTCGGCACGAGACGATATTATTAATGAAAAATACAACAGTCAAATACTACAGCACGACGAGACCTCGTAGCCCAACGCCTGCGTAGAAAATATACTATACTCAGAATTCGTACTCGATACCATACGATTTATTCAGAATTAGTTCGTGACTTCACAATAAATTAAATAGGCTTACCTTACGGTTGACTCTGGCCACAAGGCACTGAACTACACTTATAATATGAATAATAAACTATAATTTGGAAAAAGACTCTAAGTTATACAATAAATCGGAAACACTAATAAAAGAAGACTCGAGACGATACGATAGTTGCGTGCAGCACAGTCGGCAGTCGAACGTAGAAGAGAAGGATTCTTGGTGCTTCCTTTGGCTCGCTAGGTGATGAGTTGCGAACTTACTCACGTGCTCCTGTGATTGGCCTAATTAGGCAACGTAAGTGGGGCGGATCTAGTGGACAGTTGTTGCGTCTCACCCTAGGATCCCGCTGACGGAATTATGCTTTCTTCTAGATCTGGATCGTAACTCGTCCGCGTCCTGGCAGCGATCTCAGCTGTTTTCTGGACATCGGACGGACTAAGGCGCGCTAATTTCAAAATCGAAATCGTGTTGCAACGGAGTTGTGTCAGTCTTAGAGACGACCGGCGTTCCTGTTATCGTAGTTTTCTTACTCCCTGATTATCGCTGACTCGAAGGGGCTCTCCAGTCGTCCACTCATAAAAAGTATTCCTGGCTGGAGGATCTGGCTGCAGTTACGGCGATCCTAAACCGGATCTTCGCCTTGGCTGCACCATTGGCGTCGCGGAAGGTTATCAAAACCTCCTCACACGAGGTAGCTGCTCGTTGTCGAGACGATATTCGTGAGCTTTCTTGGCTAACACGTTGACGGTACGATAATCAGGAGGGTAGGTGTTATTTCTCTGGTTCAGCTCCAGGCTGAGTAGTCGTCGATGAAGTAGGCTGTATTGAGCTACTCGATTCGCTCAGCCCTATACGCTGTCATCGCGGCATCCAGTTTTTATACAATAAAGCATCGTCAATGCAACTCTGGCGAGCCTGGGGAAGGTGTTCCCTCGGTGGATGTTGACTCCGTTGCGCGCCGAGGCGCGAAGTACAATTTTCATAGAAAAGAAGTAATACAAACAAAAGAGGATTAGAAATATGATACCCTGCCTAATTCTGTCTTAGCTCTTCCTGGGTAGCCTGCCGACCGTGCACATTTGTTATCGCGTTTGGTAGTCTCTGGGACGCTTGCACAAAGTGCAACGTCACAGTATGTACATTTTTTTTTCCTTGAATTCCATAAATTTCGAAAAATCGTACAGCTAAAAATCAGCGAGCTACATGTCTGCCAATCTCGTGTTCGTATTCAGGGGATCGTAATCAACCAAATAGACATAACCGGAAACATGAGCAAATGATTTAGAAGAGTTTTTTTTTTTTTCAACATATTCACAACTCCTTGCCGTAATAACGCCCGACCTTGACCTTGAGGACATTATCGATTCGTACTGATGTGAACTTCAATCCCTATCATTATGAAACATGAGCAAATGATTTACCAAAATGGCAGCGAGCTCGATAACTATTAGAGGGTGGAGGAAGAATAAGACTCCTCGCGATACCCTACGGCGCTTGTCTTTGGATTTACTCAAACCCCATAAAAATTAGAAATAATAATAATAATCAGAATTTTGTTGGGCGCCAGACGTAAACAGAGTCATTTATTAATTAAATACCAAATTTAACAGAGACTTACGACGGATGTGCTTCGGCTAGTTAAATTTATTAATCAGAGGGTAGAGGGGGGTAGGTCACCAGATGGATAATAGAATTATTCAAAGATATAACACAGATTTGAATCGATATAATATTTGCGTTTTTAATCAAAACTTGACATAAATTAGATTCACATGAGTTTGATTCGATAATCAACGAGTTTTAATCACAATATTCAGCAAATAAGTTTCACATTGGTTCGAGACGATAATAAATAATGAGATTTACTCCAAAGAACAATAGATTCGAGACAATAATTAACAAGTCTTTAATTTAACGAATAATAAGCTCAATGCAAGCTGATAAATATTTTATCGAATTATAGAGAACGACATAAATCAGGGATTAACCCAGAACAATTAATAATTTAATAACTAACTTAATCCTAACGTGGATAACCCTCAGAATAAATTATATTTTACATAAGAAAGAAAACGGACGAGACTATTGCTCTCCACGGCTACAACTACGTTCGCAATACCCAGGATAGCCAAGACAGATTATAAAATTACTAATATTGCACTACTAGAGAATAAAGAAAACGATAGTAGCTCAACTACAAAGAATAGGACACTAAGGTCCGCAATAACTAACTAATAGCGAATGTTGTGCTAGATTGCACGAAGATTATCCCTCAGAACATGCTTAAGCAACCAAAAAGACAGCCCGTCACGAAATAACTCAATAATTAAGCCAAAGAATGTTATAGATTCGGCACGAGACGATATTATTAATGAAAAATGCAAACAATCAAATACTATACAGCACGACGAGACCTCGTGGCCCAATGCCTGCATAGAAAATATACTATACTCAGAATTCGTACTCGATACCATACAATTTATTCAGAATTAGTTCGTGACTTCACAATAAATTAAATAGGCTTACCTTACGGTTGACTCTGGCCACAAGGCACTGAACTACACTAATTAAATTATTAATAAACTATAAATTTGGAAAAGACTCTAAGTTAAATAAGAAAAGGTGACACTAATAAAAGGTAGACTCGAGACGAAACGATAAATGCGTGCAGCACAGCCGACAGTCGAACGTAGAAGAGAAGGATTCTTGGTGCTTCCTTTGGCTCGCTAGGTGATGAGTTGCGAACTTACTCACGTGCTCCTGTGATTGGCCTAATTAGGCAACGTAAGTGGGGCGGATCTAGTGGACAGTTGTTACGTCTCACCCTAGGATCCCGCTGACGGAATTATGCTTTCTTCTAGATCTGGATCGTAACTCGTCCTCGTCCTGGCAGCGATTTCAGCTGTTTTCTGGACGTCGGACGAACTAAGTTGTGTCAGTCTTAAGAGCATTTCCTAGTCATATAGTTACCTGTTGAGAAAAAAAAACAAAAAAGTCGCAAAAACTCGGAAACGATGATCAAAAATGATGTATAATAGATTTATTCGATGATTAGGGACGAATAGGTTCGATCTAGCACGCGAGATTCGTCGAAATCGAGAATTATGAATTTTTTTGGTTCTTCAAGTGTGGCCGTGTCACTTATTTTAATTCATATCAACGCCTGTGCGTCTAAAACGCAAAAACCGGCTTTTTACCTCAAGTATCACAGCAATGACGAACATTTGTGTCTAAAAATTTTGTTGTTCCACGCAAAAATAGGGCCAAGATACCGAAAGAAGAGCGGTATAAAGATGTAAATAGTGTAAAATTGTTGATTTCTGACAGCTGAGACATGATACGGTCCGAGGCTAACGAAACGCCCGACAGATGGCTCTACACGGAAAGAAAAACTGCGCTCCCAGCGTACCAACCTATCGTGTAATAGCAGTACCACCTTAGAGCATATAGACATGGAGGGAGCCTTGTGGCTGAAAAGCGTGAAGACAAAGACGGGAACAGTAACGTGATAACCTTTCTCTCTCCGAGCCGGGAGCGTAGCGTGAGAAATTCAGTGCCCGTGTCGATAATAGATACAGAATTCAGAATTTGTATCGTATTTTTAAAGACTGTAAATTGCCTTTATATAGTATAATATCATAACATATTATAATACATTATATTCATAAAAAATGATTTCTTACATGGATATATCAGCACGTACAGGCACAGGGCTATGCGTTATACTGGGTACTAGGTACGTACCGCTTGGCACAGCTCTGACGTGGTCACGTGACTAGTTTAAGTCGACCAATCACATTTTGCCAGAGAGAGAGAGGTTATCACCTTACTATGTCTATCCTTCCTGCGCTTGCCACTTATGGAACAAGATAGGACTGGCTCCCTCCATGTCTATATGCTCTAAGAGTACCACTCATGTGGTCGGTGTACTGTCTCCCGCTGAACGCGCGGTGGCGCAAGTGAGGGACGCTCGAGTGCCAACGGACTTGGGACGCCAGGCCTCCCAATCGAGAGAGACGATTGCGATTCCGTCGTGGCGTGCCCATGCGCCTTTTTGTGTTGCGAGTTAGGGATAGGTATCAAGGTTTTCTCTGTAAATTTTACTCTTCATAAATGAATTCTGTATTTTTGCAGTAAAGTAAATTACTACTAGATAACACATTTATCCTATGGTCTCCGATTACTGTTATTTAAAAAAAAAAAAAATTATAATTAGAAAAATATTAAGATATTTAGTATCGTTAATCGTAACTTCTTTTTCTATCCTTTGTTTTGGTTATCGGTGCGTTTCAGCACCATGCATGTGCCACTTAATCGTAACTTGGGAATCGTCTTTCAAATTTTGATGGTAGTTTGGAAAACATTTCTTTTTTGAGTGTGGAAAATATTTCTCTTTAATATCACGTTTGTGAAAAAAAAACAAGAAAATTTTATAATTCCAAATTTTCAATTCTTGATATTTTTTTAGCTTTATGTAGAAAAAAATATGTGTTTGAATGAACTTTGTTTCAAATATCAGAAATAAAAATATCTCCAGAATTTTTTATTGATAACGTATCACGTTTGTCGTTTATTATTTCTGTATTGAATTACAAAAATGAACAATTTCATGATCTACCAATCACATCTTAATAAGCAGATTGATATGTATGAAAAAAAATTTCCATGATATAGATCGATCGTCCAAATTCGGAAGGAGAAAGTAATTCAATATACGATGGTTTTTGACGGCGTGCAGCGAGCTCTCAGACTCACAGCGACCAAGCGCGGATCCAGCCTTCAGATCAGGGGGAGGTCACCTCACTCTTTATCCTAATAACCTGCAGAACAAAACTAGTAGATTCGCTAGCGTGCGCAATGACCGCCGAAACGACCGACTCACTTGGTTGCAAAGGGGGTGGTCATGACCCCATTGACCACCCCCCTGGATCCGCGCTTGACAGCGACTGGGAGCTCTGCCGTCCCATAGTCCAGTCAATAGAAGAAAAAGAAGGCGATTTCGTGACAAAAATCCCACCTGAAATCTGATTGTGCCACGTTTTGAAGAACGGTTCACAGATGAAAACGTACACAAACGATAGCGGTAAGTGTCCCGCCCGATGATATGCAATCGATCATACATCTTCTTTTGAGTTGGCAATACCCTAGGCAATAGTAGATTTCTATTTTATGGGCAATAGCTGACTCGAGAGCCCCCACGACAAATTAAAAATTTAGTCTGTCAAAACGTCAAAACGTCAAAATGTTAACCAACATAACCAACCAACGCGTTAATCATTTTCGATAAGGATGACCGCAATTTAATCATTCATTCAACAGTTTTATTTATTAAGCATGACAGATTAGAATAAAACTCTTAGAAATTTAAATGGGCATAAAATATGCAATAATTAACAATATCTTTGGGAAGTGCTGGTAAATAAAACATGCCACAATTTAATGTAATCGTATAACGAATTACTTATACAATTTCAGACCATATGTAAGTAATTCAAAACCTATTTATGAAATAGTTAACAGCGCAACGCTACTATAATCTCAGTCATCAATATCCATTCGATTATATAAACATGAAAATATGAGCTATATAACCTATTACAGTTTAACGCAGGTTTTATATAAGCTATGCACCTCTCTATCGCAGAATAACATGAGCATAAAATTGAGCCTTGTTCGCGGATCTTCACATGCTGCATGGACTTCTGGATGCTGAGCATACCAGTCGCGCACGATTAGCGCCATATGGACGGCGCTGTTGTGTTCAACAACGCCAATGATAGGCATTTTATCTGCGGGATATACAGCCCTCGCAGAAGGTATCATCACTTCTTCCAGAATTTTGATGTAATAGTCCGCATCCATATTGTGGAGGATCTCCACAAGCTGACCCGGACCAGCACTCCTCATCCAAACCCAGAACCCAGCAGTGACTCGTCCGCTCTTATTTCTGGGAAGGACGTTGTCCGGGTGATAACGTTGCCCACGTTGCCTCCATACTTTTCGTCGACAATCTTTGTTTGTGGAGAAAACTTAACGAATAACAAATTATAACAAATTACCTTCACAATTTCAGACTTCATCTAAAAGTAATTCTAAACCTATTTATGAAATAATGCAGTGTATACGGGCCTTGTTTGCAGCTCTTATTTTCAATCAGGATGACAATTTGATCATTTATTCAACCATTTTATTTATTAAGCAGGACAAATTAGAATAAAACTCTTAGAAATTTTAAATCGACATAAAATATGTATTAATGACCAATATCTTTGGGACGTGATGATAAATAAAACATACTATAATTTAATGTACACTATTTAATCATACTACACTTTGACTAGAACATGGCAGATTCTATATAAACTATCCGCCTCTCTATCGCAGAGTAACATGTGTATAAAATTCAGCGTCCTAAGCATTTCATACTTTTAAACTTGACTGAGAGTCTCACTTTGACTCGAACGCATTGGAAGAATGGGGTAGTGAATCCAACGTTTGCAAATCAATGACATATTACAATGCACGGGGCTCTACAGTATAAATACTGTGCGAGACCGTGTCGTACGGCGGCCTTTACCGATGACAAAGTTTTCTCCACAGACAAATCGTTGGTTCATTCCCACCAATAATTATTACTAAAGAACAGATACATTTAATAAAATATCGAAATATTTAAAAATGAAAATTATACTATACACGTAATTTCAACCGAGCAATAAAATTTTGAAAAGAACATTGCGTTTTATATTAAAATATTACGGCCAAAGCATTTGAAAAAATGAGTTGACGGAAAGTAAGCAACGCTATACCAACATCGTTATGTCATCTTTACCGATGAGAAAGTTTTCTCCACAGACAAAGATTGTCGACGAAAAGTATGGAGGGAACGTGGGCAACGTTATCACCCGGACAACGTCCTTCCCAGAAATAAGAGCGGACGAGTCACTGCTGGGTTCTGGGTTTGGATGAGGAGTACTGGTCCGGGTCAGCTTGTGTAGATCCTCCGCAATGTGCATGCGGACTATTACATCGAAATTCTGGAAGAAGTGATGATACCTTAGGTCATACCCCGGCACACTCATTAGTCGAAAGAGTCTAAGATGTAAATCCACTTAACCCGTTCACCGGCAGTAATCCTTTTAACGCCATTTCTTGGATTTTGGTAGGTATGAGTGGGGATATGCAGGTATGACAAGACCTGGACGGTCTTACGCAGTTGTTGCCGTCCCAAATAGACCGCACACCCCTTAGTTCCTTTTATTTCTCCTGAACGCTGGCCCTACCATCGCACTTCCAGGTAAGGACGGGTGACCGTTTTCAGGTAGACCGAGGGGATTTCGGGTCGCACTAACTGTGATGTCCGAGGGTTGATAATAATTGATTATGATAGCTCATTAATTATAATATACTTTATTAATATGTGAATGATATCTTTGGCACGTATATACATGTTCACTCAGAGACGGTCACAAGTAGAAGAAGGAAGTCGGACACAGTCCCGACCTTCCTAGTCAAAATATTTACTACAGTACAATCAAGTTCATGACTTATAGTTAATGACTACTTACATCCGATATTTGAATCTCAAATATTACATTCCTCCACACTTAAATCAAAACAAATTTTTTTTTTTTTTTTTTTTTTTTTTAATTCTACGTTACCCCTTACATATCTAAAATTTTCTTAGGCTTACGAATCCTAGTAGAACGTCTTACTTCTATAACCTTTTCAATCGGTGTCTTGGAATGTTCCGCTTCCACGGTTTCGTTATTACTATTTATTACTACAGTTTCCTTATTAATATTATCTACTGCCGCTGATTTAGATTCTACTTCAATATAACCAGTTTTGTCTGACAAGTCACTTACATAGTTATCTAAAGTTTCATTTACAACAGGCACCTCAGTTTCAAATGATAAATTACACGGTCGCAATTGGTCAACGTGTCTTTTCCACACATTATTGTCTTCCGTTGCTACAGTATAAGTAACTGGCGTAAGTTGCCGAATAACTTTCGCTTTACACCAATTATTTTTACTATAATTTTTGGCCATTACGACATCACCCTTATCACAATTCCAATTTCTATTTCCCTTAAAATAACGCTTCTGATTAGATTGATTCTTTTCAACTATTTTACGTAGTTCTGGTCTAATTAAGTCTAATTTTGTCCTAAACTTCCTACCAATATGCAATTCTGCTGGACTACACTCCGTTGTGCAATGATTTGTTGCCCTATAATGAAATAAAAATTTACACAAGGCTTCATGTCTAGAGTTTCCCGCTTCTCTCAAAAGTTTAAATTTTTTCTTAAAAATTCTAACAGCATTTTCTGCCAGACCATTAGATGCAGGATGGTACGGTGCTGTACGTAAATGTTGTACGCCATAAAACTCTAGAAAATCACTGAACAATTTTGAACAGAAACTTGGTCCATTATCCGTAACAAGTTTATGTGGAATTCCCCAAGAACTAAAATATTCTTTGAAAATTCTGATTGTTGATTCCGACGTAATATCATTCATCTCTCTAACATCTAACCATCTTGAAAATGAATCTATAATTAATAAATACATTTTTCCCTCAACAGGACCCAAGAAATCAGCATGAATCCTATGATTTGGTCCATCAGGCCATTTCCAAGAATTCAGTAAAGATTTCGGCGGATTATCAGCTGATTTAAGACAAATTTCACAAGATTTTGCTAAATTTTCAATGTCGCAATCTATATTAGGCCACCAGATGTATGATCTCGCTGTAATTTTCATCTTCACTACGCCCATATGAATACTATGTAATTCCCTTAACAATCCTTCACGCAAACTCTGAGGAATCACAATACGATGTCCCCACAACACACAGCCATTCTCAACAGTCAACTCACGTTCTCTACTCTTAAACAGTTTAAAATTTTCATCTACTTTAACCGGCCAACCATTTAATATAAAATCTCGCACTTGTCTTAAAATAGAATCTGTATCTGTCTCTAACTTAACTTGGTTAGCGTCAATAGCTTTCACATCTTCTATTACATAATTTAAATATGAATATTCATCGATCTCATTTAGGTTTTGCTCTTCATTAATTTCTAATGGAATACGAGACAGGCAATCTGCTCTACAATGATCAACTCCCTTAACGTGAATAATTTCGAACTGATAAGCAGCTAAAAACACTGCCCACCGCTGTACCCTACTAGCAGCCATTTGAGGTAATCCCTTCTTGTGTCCAAAAATATACACAAGAGGCTTATGGTCAGTCTCCAAAATAAAACTTTTACCATATAAATACTGATGGAACTTTTTAACCCCAAAAACCAAACTCAATGCCTCTTTATCTAATTGCGAATAGTTCTTCTCAGCCTTAGTTAACGCTCTAGAAGCAAATGCTATTGGTCTCTCTCGTTTATCAGGGTAAACATGAGACAATACCGCACCCAAACCAAATGGAGACGCATCACATGCTAGTTTGACAGGTAACTTTTCATCAAAATGCACTAATACATCAGACGAAATTAAACAACGTTTAGCTTCATTAAAAGCCTTATCATGTACCAGATCCCATTTCCAGATTACATTTTTATGCAATAATTCATATAATGGCGAAACAATTCGACTAAAATTCTTTATAAATTTTGCATAATAATTAAGCAATCCCAGAAAAGCTCTTAATTGAGTTAAATTTGTAGGTGCAGGAGCATCTACAATTGCCTTAACTTTCTCCTCAGCTGCATGTATTCCAGTAGAATCTAATACAAAACCTAAAAATTGAATTTTGTCTTTTCTAAACTCACACTTATTTTTATTAGCAGTTAAACCACAATCTCTTAAACGTTTTAACACCTCTCTTAATCTATCATCATGAATAGTCATCGTTGGGCCAGTAATCATGATATCATCAAAAAAACACACTACACCATCTACCCCACTTAAAATTTTTTCCATTTCTCTCTGAAATAATCCCGGAGCTGATGCTATGCCAAAACAAAGTCTTTTGTAATTAAATAAACCTTTATGCGTAGAAATAGTCACTAGGGACCTTGATTGTTCCTCCAATTCAACTTGCTGATAAGCCTGAGACAAGTCAATCTTCGAGAAAAACTTTCCCCCATTCAACCCTGCTAAAAGATCTTGGATCCTGGGAACTGGATACCGATCAATTTTAAGACTAGGATTTACAGTTACTTTAAAATCTCCACAGATTCTAATTTCACCATTACTTTTTGGAACAGGAACAATTGGAGTCGCCCAATCACTACTTTCTACGGATTCTAAAACTCCTATATCCACTAAACGCTTCAATTCCTTCTCAACTTTTTCCCTCATTGCATAAGGCAATGGACGTGGTTTGCAAAATATAGGCTGTACATTTTCTTTAAGGTAAAGTTTGAACTGACCTTTAGTATACTTCCCAAGTTTAGATGTAAAAACGGATTCAAATTCATTAATTACCGAATCAATATCCCTTTGATCTACGTTTTCAACCATCCCAATACGATGATTCTCGCTTTCAGCTAAAATCTTCGATATATGAACTCCCAATGCACACAACCATGTTCTTCCAACAAGTGGAGGTCCATCCCCAGGCAATACGAAAAGTTGCAGTTTCAAACTTTTCCTTTTACGAATGACATCAACCTCAAGAAAACCTACTGGTTCTATATAATGCCCTGGATGAGTTCTAAAACGTCTGTTAGATTGTTTCAATGTCAATAATGACCATTCTTTGCGTTCTTTATACTCCTTTTCTGATATCACAGATACATCTGACCCTGTGTCAACATGAAAATTTAAATTAATACCATGAACATTTAATTCTATTTTGTACGGGTCTACACTAACACTATTTTCTTCCTCATTTTGGAAAATTTCACCAATTTCTTTCAAATGGAAGATACTATCAAATTCCTCTCTTACTGAATCCACTTCACCTATGAAGTTTTGCTTATTGTCAAATTTTTTATGGTTTCTCGACACATACTCATTTCTTTTTCTGAATTTACTAACTTTACATACTTGAGCTAAATGACCTTCCTTTTTACAAACATTACAAGTGTAACCACGATACCGACAAACTGATGAATGATGATTCCCTTTTCCACAGCAGTAGCAGCGTACCTTGTCCTTACTCTTAGAATATGTTTTCTTCTGCGTCTTTTTATGCCCCAAGTAGTTAACTGATTCCGGTTGATTATTCTGCGTCACACCCATTTCAGCCACATCTTTCATTGCCGTTTCCATCGATTGTGCCAATTCAATAGCTCTACCGTATGACAACTCTTGCTCTCCAAGTAAGCGTTTTTTAATTCTATCACATTTAAGACCCCATACAAACTGATCTCTCAAATAATTCTCCAGTCCGCTACCAAATTCACAATATGCTGACAATCTTTTAAGATTTGCAAGATACTCTTTAACACCCTCATTCACTTTTTGTTTGCACTCTTTGAATTTATACCGTTCGGTTATTATACTAGGTTTCGGTTGTAAATGTTCTTTCATAACCTTTACTAAAAATGGAAGAGATTTTGAAGCAGGTAAAGCTGGAGTACACAGGTTACGTAATAATGCATATGCCTCACTACCAATCAGAGTAATAAAAAGCGACACTCCTTTGGTACTCGAAATATCATTTGCAATAAAATATTGTTCTAACCTTTCTACCCACAAATTCCAATCTTCCTGCATATCATACTGCCTAATATCACCAATTCTCCCTGTGATTATTGGTTGCAGCACTTCCCTTTGAATCGATAATTCAGATGTTGGTGGAATTAATTTTCTTGGAGTCTGTGTAGATTGTTGTTGTTCAGCCATGAATTGTTGGCGTTGTTGTACTAATTGTTTACGTTTTTCTTCTATTTCCGCTCTCTCCTTTTCAATCTCCCTTCGCTCTTTCTCCAACCTCGCTTTTATCTTTTCACTTTCCTCAACCATTATACCTCACACGTGTCTTCCTTTAAGAAATCTATTTATATCTTTGCAATCCTTTATTGCATATCATTTAAATTTTACCTCGTCGCCACTGTGATGTCCGAGGGTTGATAATAATTGATTATGATAGCTCATTAATTATAATATACTTTATTAATATGTGAATGATATCTTTGGCACGTATATACATGTTCACTCAGAGACGGTCACAAGTAGAAGAAGGAAGTCGGACACAGTCCCGACCTTCCTAGTCAAAATATTTACTACAGTACAATCAAGTTCATGACTTATAGTTAATGACTACTTACATCCGATATTTGAATCTCAAATATTACACTAACTGTCACTTAGAGCTGGGCCTGCTCCGAAGAGCACAGTGAGGCCGGGGTATGCCTTAGGTAATTCGTTATACGATTACGTTAAATTGTGGCATGTTTTATTTACCAGCACTTCCCAAAGATATTGTTAATTATTGCATATTTTATACCCATTTAAATTTCTAAGAGTTTTATTCTAATCTGTCATGCTTAATAAATAAAATTGTTGAATGAATGATTAAATTGCAGTCATCCTTATCGAAAATGATTAACGCGTTGGTTGGTTATGTTGGTTGACGTTTTGACGTTTTGACAGACTAAATTTTTAATTTGTCGTGGGGGCTCTCGAGTCAGCTATTGCCCATAAAATAGAAATCTACTATTGCCTAGGGCATTGCCAACTCAAAAGAAGATGTATGATCGATTGCATATCATCGGGCGGGACACTTACCGCTATCGTTTGTGTACGTGTTTCCAACTCCTAGTTTTTTCCGCCTGTTTTTTAAACAATGTTTAAAAACGAAAAATCCGTTTTTTTAGTAGTTTTTCGCTTCTGATATGGAAACTGATGGAGCAATCTTGGTACTCCAATGAGAAAAGTTGTAGAGAATTGAACAACCTTCAAAATGAGCCTCTGATGGACTCGATCGGGGCATTTTTAACCGAGAAAAATCGAAAAAACCTTTAAAAAAAGGTGTTTTTTGAAAAATTCATAACTCCGCCATTTTACAAGTCGTAGCATAAGCCTTTCGCGACGTAGTAGTGAATAACATTCAGATAACGTGGGCGAAAAATGGACACTGTTGGATAAGTAGTTTTTGCACAATTGTAAATTGAATTTTTTTATGCATCATTTCCGATGAGCCACCCTTGCTCGAGAAGTGGTCCGATCGTAATTTTTCAAATCGATTTTGAAACTAGACTATATTCCCTACAAATCGTTCATTTATAATTTGTCGCTATTTCGCGTCGAAATAGGTGAAAAATGCATCCAAACATAGGCATGAACGTCGGAGCGCGAGAAAGTAGGCAAGTGGTGGGGGCGATCGAGTGCGGCGGAGAAGCGTATAATGAAGGTGCTCTATTACTATACATACGCTTCTCCGCCGCAGTCGACCGCCCCCACCACTTGCCTACTTTCTCGCGCTCCGACGTTCATGCCTATGTTTGGATGCATTTTTCACCTATTTCGACGCGAAATAGCGACAAATTATAAATGAACGATTTGTAGGGAATATAGTCTAGTTTCAAAATCGATTTGAAAAATTACGATTGGACCACTTCTTGAGCAAGGGTGGCTCATCGGAAATGATGCATAAAAAAATTCAATTTACAATTGTGCAAAAACTACTCATACGACAGTGCCCATTTTTCGCCCACGTTATCTGAATGTTATTCACTACTACGTCGCGGAAGGCTTATGCTACGACTTGTAAAATGGCGGAGTTATGAATTTTTGAAAAAACACCTTTTTTTAAAGGTTTTTTCGATTTTTCTCGGTTAAAAATGCCCCGATCGAGTCCATCAGAGGCTCATTTTGAAGGTTGTTCAATTTTCTACAATTTTTCTCGTTGGAGTACCAAGATTGCTCCATCAGTTTCCATCCCAGAAGCGAAAAACTACTAAAAAAACGGATTTTCCGTTTTTAAACATTGTTTAAAAAACAGCCGGAAAAAACTAGGAGTTGGAAACACGTACGTTTTCATCTGTGAACCGTTCTTCAAAACGTAGCACAATCAGATTTCAGGTGGGATTTTTGTCACGAAAAAATCTCTATTGACTGGACTACCAGTCGAGTGAGACCATGAGAGTCCACGCAAGCTGGTAGCGTCACCCGCCAACCAGCGGGAAGTGTATTCATCCTTGTACTATGAGCGGCTGACGCTCTCAGTCTCGAGAGGTTAGGAGCGCAGTTTGTCTTTCCGTGTACGCGTAGAGCCATCTGTCGCGCATTTCGTTAGCCTTGGACCGTATCCCGCACGGAAATATATATATGCGAAAAATATATGCGAACATAGATGTGACATATTTTTTTTTTGCGCCTTTTTATAATTTTTATAAGTTTGACATAAATGTCGGATATTGGTCGGATATATGTCAACATAAATGTCGCGGCATGTATGTCGACATAGATGTCGACATAGATGTCAACACGATTTGATATAAATGTCGGATATATGTCAACATACATGCCGCAACATTTATGTTGACATATATCCGACATTTATATCAAATCGTGTTGACATCTATGTCGACATCTATGTCGACATACATGCCGCGACATTTATGTTGACATATATCCGACCAATATCCGACATTTATGTCAAACTTATAAAAATTATAAAAAGGCGCAAAAAAAAAATATGTCACATCTATGTTCGCATATATTTTTCGCATATATATATTTCCGTGCGGGATCATGTCTCAGCTGTCAGAAATCAACAATTTTACACTATTTACATCTTTATACCGCTCTTCTTTCGGTATCTTGGCCCTATTTTTGCGTGGAACAACAAAATTTTTAGACACAAATGTTCGTCATTGCTGTGAGACTTGAGGTAAAAAGCCGGTTTTTGCGTTTTAGACGCACAGGCGTTAATATGAATTAAAATAAGTGACACGGCCACACTTGAAGAACCAAAAAAATTCATAATTCTCGATTTCAACGAATCTCGCGTGCTAGATCGAACCTATTCGTCCCTAATCATCCAATAAATCTATTATACATCATTTTTGATCATTGTTTCCGAGTTTTTGCGACTTTTTTGTTTTTTTCTCAACAGGTAACTATATGACTAGGACATGCTCTTAAAGACAGCAAATATTCGTTATCTGGAGCTTCATTCAAAAATTTGTCTATCTCGTTTACCGTGAAGACTTTCGACTTCTTGCTCTGAAATCCAACGGCTTGTTTTTTCATAAAAGCACCCATGTGGGTACGTACTATTGGCCCAGTCTTCTGCCGTGTTGGGCCCGAATGTCGCCAAGCGTTGGCATAGACGATGTCATCGGGCATGGGCCAACATCGAAATGATAAGATGAGGCCGATAATGGGCCAAGTGTTTTGCCAATCCTTGGTCCAAACTTGTTTCATTCGTATTTTAGTAATGACTCATCGTTGATCTGGACGATCAGACCATTCTTCGGCCAATCGATTTAATAATACTCGGCCCAGACTTGGGCTTGATATTGTGGAGAAATGGGTTGCGAATACACTTATCAGAAAATTGTTCGATTATATTTGGTATCCGACATAATATATATAGTTATATTACATATTCGTATGATATTTATACATTATATTAAATTATGCACAGTGTAGTTATCGTAATCCAGGTCCTCGGCTTCGTAGTTCCAGTTGTCCAGGTCTTTGGCTTTGTAGTTCTCGTAGTCTAGGTCCATAGCTTCGTGGTTCTCGTAGTCCAGGTCCTCCGATCCGTAGTTTCAGTCCCTCAGGTCCTCCGCTTCGTAGTTTCAGACGTCCAGGTCCTACACTCCATAGTTTCGGTCATCCAGGTCCTTCGCTTCGTAGTTTCAGTCGTTCAGGTCCTCTGCTTCGTAGCTCTGGACCTGGAGGACTGGAACTACGAAGCGGAGGACCTGGACTACGAGAACTACGAAGCGGTGGACCTAGACTACTAGAACTACGGAGCCAAGGACCTGGACGACTGAAACTACTAATCCGAGGATCAGGATGACGGAGACGGATGCGTATGCCGCACGAAGACATCTCCAGGAGACGACGCCGTTATACTCATCCAGAAATCGGACCGAAACGTCGTACGACAAGAATGAATCCGCCGCGGGCACTGCTCAACTTTACACTCTTGAATCGGCCCTGTCTTGGTCACTCATAACCCCTGATTGGTCGACTAAGATCTTCTGTAGCTCCGAAACTATCAGTCCTCGAAGTTTTGGTAAAATAATTATTTTAGTCTTTGATTTTAGAGAGGAATACACCTACCTGAAATGGTGCGTCCAACCTGAATCACCCTGCATAGTGCGACGCGGACGTATTAGCTTCCTGGCAGCTGTGGTTAGGCAGAACAGAAATTTCGCTTTGAAAACTATTATCGCTATTGTCTCCATAGCAACTTCACAGACAGTCACAGCCAACTCGACACCCCCCAAGTTTTTCTTCTTGTAGACCAACTGAGTGAAGAATGGGGTTGCTCGTGCTCTTCCGATGAATCAACACATTTCGCCATCTCATACATGCGCGTATTAGAATTAATTTAATTTGTTCCAGCCAGCCACTGCGAGCATTTTGCAATTTGTTGGTGGATAATCATATTATTTATGTAAAGTAAGTCGTTGGCGTGATCCCTAAAGTTTGTACAAAATACCCAACCCAACCGAACCCGAAATGAATATTTCAACTTCAAATCAACGATTGGCGTGTACGATTGGACAAGATTTAGACGAGGTTTGGCCAGACGTCAAAACCAGTTGTTGGCTGATAGTATTGAACCGAGAATTGGACAAGGTTTGGGCCGGGTGTCTGGCCCAGTCCGTGGCATGTACGATTGGGCCATATGTCGTCCAAGCAATGGCCCATGCGTGGATACCAAGCTATGGAAGGCTGTCGTTGAGTACAGGAAAGTAACATTGGGACAAGCTTCTCTCATCCTTGGTTCAAGCGTCAAATCCAATTGTTGGTTAGTACCGTTGGAACAATGCTGGGAAAAGCCATGACCGGTGGCATTTTGACCAGTCTTGTCCGCCGAGCTTGGCCCAAGCATGTACCAACATTGTTTCTTTGTCCACTATTGGGAACGCACGCATGGGCAGTCAATTTGAAATATTTTGATACGTCAATATCCTCGTAAGTTCTTAAAGTGCACTTCAGCATGGAGTGGCGCGACCACAAAGTTGTAGGTTTATATTTTTTCTTATCCAGCTGCTCTTTGAAATACACCAACAGCATTTCTTCAGATGATGAACTTCGTTTCTTAACCATTTTCCATCGTTGCAAATCTTTGTACACGGCTTCGTAAATTTTTTTAGATTTTTCTGGCAATAAATTAAAACTAATATTGCTCGCTTCTTCGATGATCTCATCAGGTATATCATTATCACTGTTATCGAAATCTATATTTGTAGACATTGTCTCTTTACGATAAATATATAGTACTTCTGCTGGCGTTATTTGTATTGATATGTTATAAACAAATGATTGCACTCACGCGGCAACGAAATTATTTGAACTCGTGCCCACGTGCGCATGTGCAGCGACGCACGGGACTTTAGCCGTGTTCGACGGACTCGACGAAATACTGAAAAATAACGCGCATGCGTACAGCGCATCTTAGGACGGGATCCACGCATGTGCGCGCTTCCCTCGCTACCGATTTGAAATTTGAATAACAGAGGTTGAGGTTGTAAACATTATTCACATTAATTGCTATAATCTATACACATTTTAACTCTAAATTACGCGCGTTATTCGGATCGATTGAAAATGAGTGCAGGAAGCATTTTTGTGAAACACCTGTTTTATGATCCTGAACTTCAAACCATTTACTCGATGTTAATTATCAGGGCCCGGATCTCGGTGCTCTAAAAACAATATGACAGTCTAGCTAGCAGCGAGTGGATTGCTGAGAAGGCATAGACTGTCACTTATATTATGTATAAGTGATTCTATAACATATATAATATATCGCGTTACTAATGCCATAAGGTCGTAAGCGACAATATACGACCTTTTGGTCTTCTTAAAACCAGAAGGTCGTATAATTTTTTTTTCATGCCATTCGCCTAAAAATGCACGAATATGAATAAATCCATCAAAATGTTGAAAATCGAAAAATTTATTTCGACACGACCTTCTGGCTTTAGTTTTGAGAGAAAATCAGGAAAGACATAGCCAGAAGATCGTATCGACGGCTGCGTGGAATAACCGGCTATCTCAGAGTCCGGTTGAAAAAGCGGCTATCTCAGAATCCGGTTGAAAAAGCGGCTATCTCAGAATCCATTCGAAAAAGCGCCTGTTGCCTATATTATTCATATAGGCACAGGTCGCTTTTTCGAATGGATTCTGAGATAGCCGCTTTTTCAACCGAAATCTGAGATAGCCGCTTTTTCAACCGAACTCTGAGATAGCCGGTTATTCCACGCAGCCGTCGGTATTGACCGCAATTTTAGTTTTTCCTCTGTTTTCTGTGTTACGATCACTTCTCATTGGTTATTTTTCGTAGAAAATGTAATTCCGAAGATTCTCAAAAATTAAAATAGAACAGAAATTTTTATTCTTTAATAAAAAAAATTGTAAATTTTGTTTTGTCATTTTGAAAAAGTGTTTATTTCATCAGATTTTTTTTTCACTACACTAATTCGTTTCTGTTCGTGAATAACGTCGTTTATGAAATTTAGGTCGATACGACCTTAAAAATAAAAAATAAAAATAAAAAAAAATAATAATAAAAAAAAACAAAGCCAGAAAGTCGTATCGACCAAAATTTCAAAAATGACGTTATTCACGAACAGAAACGAATTAGTGGCGATGAAAGAAAAATCTGATGAAATAAACACTTCAGAATAAAAAAAAAATATTGCAATTTTTTTAATTGAAGAATAAAAATTTCTATTTCTATTTCATTCTAATTTTTGAGAATCTTGGGAATCACATTTTCTACGAAAAATAACCAGTTAGAAGTGATCGTAAGCGAGAAAACAGGAAGAATTAAAATTTTGGTCGATACGACCTTCTGGCTTCAGTTTTCGTGATTTTTCCGTGAAACTAAAGCCAAAAGGTCGTATCCGCCAAAAATTATTATTTTTTTTTTTTTGGGAATTTCAATGGAAATAAGCATTTTCGTCAATTTCCAGACGATTCCAAAAAAAAAAAAAAAAAAATAGCAGACACGACCTTCTGGCTTTAGTTTGCGTGATTTTTTCGTAAAACTAAAGCCAGAAGGTCGTATCGACCAAGATTCATGTTTATGCTCTATTTTATCTAGTATCACTTCCAATTTATATTTTTCTCGTGGATAATGTTATATTTCTCACATTTTGCTCGATACGACCTTCTGGCTTTATCTTTCCCGATTTTCTCTCAAAACTAAAGCCAGAAGATCATATCGACCAATATTTTCGATTTTCAAAATTTTTATGGATTTATTCATATTTGTGAATTTTTCGTCGAATGGCATAAAAAAATTATACGACCTTTTGGTTTTAAGAAGACCAAAAGGTCGTATATTGTCGCTTACGACCTTATGGCATTAGTACGCGATTTAAACATATATTATAAATCTCCTATATATAATATATAACTGACGCAGTCTACGCCTTCTCAGCAATTCACTCACTGATAGCTAGACTGTCATATTGTTTTTAGAGCACCGAAATCCGGGCCCTGTTAATTATGATAGAAGATCGTGACATAATAAAATCAGGTGAATACGCAACAAATTAAATATATCATCTATCCACTTGGTTGTTGCTTAACAAATAATCTAAGAGCTGGTGACAGATTTCACTAAGCGTCTTCAGTATGGCTATAAAATCGTCAAACGCCAGCTTCGTATTGTTGAGGGGGTATTCTGGTCTAGAAATTTCAAAAAATCGATTTTTTTTTTTTTTTTTCATATTTTCAAAGTTTAAACCTTTGAAAATATGCCTGTAAAAGGGTTTTTCGAAATTGGAATTATTTTCGGAGTTACAGCTGTTTTTATGACGCGGCAACTAAACCGGTCGGACCGTAGCGGAGCAATAGCAGACCGTAGGCATCCTCCGGCTACCTGCATATACCCTACGTTGTAAGAATGTCAAACAATGCTGCTTTTGAAGTGGAGGAAGGAACATTGTACGAGGCAGGGATCGCTGATTAAAAAAATGCAAGTATAACACACCATTAAATGACTCAGACTGCCCGAAACGAGACTCCAAACTTTGAACTCGTTTTTCTCGAAACTACATTTTCTGACACGGTTGGCAGGATATCTCGAGTTCTAGTGGACCGATTGCTTTGAAATTTTTTACAGAGCTTCTTAACACATTCAAAATTCGTTTGACGAGAGGGTTTTTGAAAAAAAAATTTACAATTTTTAAAAAATTCCCAAACCTGAAAAAACGATGGAAAAAACAAGCACTTTTTTTGACATGGACGCCATTTTGTAAAAAAAATTTTTTTTCAAAATCGCTCGCGTCAAACGAAAATGACATCCTTACTCTTTAAGAATTCACCAACATTTTGTGTTTCGGATCACCGAGGGGGGCGGAATCCTGCCAACCAGGGGGCAGCTTTTTTTTTGCAGGCCCCACTTTGACGGGCTGTACTTTCTTTAATTTTCACTTTTTTCTATTTCTTTTTTTTTTATTGTAATCTTCAAATATGAATAAAAAACCGATAATAAAAATGTTCAAGGTTATTTATTTATTACGCGTGGAAAAACACCTAAAATTTGGCCGTCTAGACCAGAATACCCCCTTAATGAAGGATTAGCGGGGCGTATTAACGACTCGATGAATTTGAATTTAACAAAGAAAATAAAATTTATTAAAGAAAAATAGAATAGAAAAATAGAAATGACGAGTTTTACAATAATAAATAAACTAATAGCTTCCACGTATAGGAGAGCAATAACAAACAAAAATAAAGCAGACATAAGTACCTCGACAAGTCGACCGCTCCTAAGAGAAAGAACGTAACTCGCGAAGCGCGCTAGTAACGACCCATCTCGGACATAGCGCTAGTAAGAACCTATTTCGTGAATCCGGCTAGTATGAACGTATCTCGCCGATGCGCATAGTAAAGCCCTAACTCGGAAGTAGCGCTAGCACAAACGTAGTTGGCAAATTCTGCTAGAATAAATGCAACTTAAAAAAAAAAATAATAATTAATAATTAATAATTAATAATTAATAATAATTAAATTAAAATAAATTAATTAAAAATTAATAAATCAAATAATTATTGAATATTTAAATATTAATATTAATTATTTTTTATTTTTTATTAATAATTATTAATTCATTAATTAATTATTATTATTATTACTAATAATTTGCCAACTACGTTTGTATAGCGCTACTTCCGAGTTAGGGCTTTACTATGCGCATCGGCGAGATACGTTCATACTAGCCGGATTCACGAAATACGTTCTTACTAGCGCTTTGTCCGAGATAGGTCGTTACTAGCGCGCTTCGCGAGTTACGTTCTTTCTCTTAGGAGCGGTCGAAGTACGTCCCTCGCGGAACAAAAATTACAGCTACAAGACTGGAATATGCCCGCAAGGCTTAACAAAACTAATTCCCAGAATTGTTACTTATTAAAATTAACTTAAACTAACTCTGCCATCGTAGGTGAATCAAAAAGACTAAACGAAATTCAAAATACAGTCCGACTTCCAAATAAGAAACCCGGCAATAAGAAACTTTCCCCAGTTTCTCACTCGAGCGCTTTCCCCACTCTTCCATTCCAAGCAAAAGAGTGAGAGAGACAGACAGAGGTAGTGAGCGTGGAGCACGCGCCTGGTGGGGGTATGCGATATATAAGAAAAACTCTTCCCCTTGGGGGCTTTTGGTTTCTTATTTGGAGGTCGGACTGTATAATAACGATCTGAATCTCTCCGTGAGAGAAAGAGAGCGCGACAGTGACGTATTAAGACTATCTTGCTTGCACTCAGGTGCGAAGCCTACGGTTCTGCCAAATGACTAATACGCGAAACAAAACTCGAAAATATTACGCAAAACTGAAACTCAAAACTCTATTATGACATGGCCGGCGACTTTTGTGTGGAGAGTGTGGAGACTACCACACGTGAAAAACTTCAAGTGTGGAAACTCCACACGCGGAATTAGTCTTTTGAAAACCAAAATTTGAGAAAAATACATAAAAGAGGTAGTATTTTTTAACCTAATTTTTTTTTGTCTCAATTTAAAAAAAATTGGTGGAACCAGGTTAGCGCGTGGCGCCTTATGGGACTATTAAAGCGCATCGCGTCGCAAATGTGTACACTAGAGTGGTTGAATATAACCGGATCCCCGAATTTTTCTCGGGGTACCCCCTGAAAAGCTTCAGGACGATGGAAAAAGATATTTGCCACTATATAAGCGCGAATAGATAAGATTTGGAGGTCGCGCGAAAGGGTTTTATGCCTAAATTCGTAATTTTTCACGTTTTCGCGTTTTTATTTTGAAAAGTTTTTTAATTGGAGATATATAAAATCGAGGGCTGCTATTTTTTCGCCCATCAAACACATCATAGACACATGGAACAAAATTACAGAACCGTTCCTGAAACCATAGATGATGAGATCAATATGCAATCCGTCGTTAAATGCTTTTGTAATTTTCACTTTACCTTAACACACACACACACACACCCCCCCCCCCCCCCCCCCCCCCCCCCCCCCCCCCGGAAGCATAGGAAGCTACAATACACGAAAAATCCGCAAGTCGCCGGCCCTGTATTATGACGTGAGAAACTGGTGGCGGCCTACCGACTCGGAGGTCGTCTTAATTTGATTCTGAAAAATCTCTAAAAGCCTCGTGGCTTGGACAAGACATGACATGACATGACTGATGGCCTTTTACCGAATCAAGAGACTCGGTAGAGTCTCGCGCCAAGTACATTAAAAAAAATTTTTTTCAAGCGCGAGACTCAACGAGTCTAAATACCCGAGAGGCAACTACCCTAACCTATACCGCGAATTAGTATCTTCGTTTTTTTTTCACCTCACAACATACACGATTTCGAACTAATTTAATCTAGGATGTGGGCATGAAAAGCTTTCATTTAAGCCCTAGATCGATTAAATCGGTGTCAGGAGTGCTGATTTATGATTAATTATAGATTCTGATACCCCGTTTCGTCGTATAATAAAATCCTTCTTGGTCTTCAGACCAAGATCGTTCACACGTAAAACCATTCCCATAAAATCACATAGAAGGGAAAATCTACACAAAAATTGTATAGAATGGCGTTAGTTCGACAGTCACAACGTAGTCAGCGCTGGTACGCAGACAGAAACCGTCTGCAACACTAGCAGACGCGTGTTGTCATTTCATTTCATGTTTTCGAATTCAAATCAAATGAAGAAAATAAAAGAAAGTACAAGCAATGATTAATAATAATATAAAATATGAAGGTACGAAAACTAGTGAATATACCCACCAGAAGCCCCTCAGGTGCGAAAACCTTACGCCAAGTACATTTAAGTGATAGCCACCAACAAAAATGTTTCGATAGGTTAATTAATTATCTTAAATCCTACGATCTTGAGATTTTGAGGTTATGCGAATCGACTGACGTGTAAAATTCATCATAGTGATAAATAGAATAACAATTGTGAACGGATCATTTTACGATTAGGTTTACCTTGTATGACACAAGACTGTTAGATGACTATTAACTGATATTAACTGACTATTACCTCTAAATTTAATTCACTTATACATAGTAGATTTGGCTTATTTCCATTCACGAATGCAATTACCGGAGGAGACGGTTTTTTGGGGGATTCAATTATCTAGCAAGTCACCGCCTGAGGAAGTTTGACAATAGAAAATCACGAAAAAATGTTGAAGTTGAAAAATATCAGGATAGCATGATTTGATATGATATGATATATATGATATGATATAGGAACGGATATAGGAACGGCAAGGAGCCAGACCAACAAATCCGAGTTCAAACGTTGGATTGCAACGAATTCCACTTCAAGCTCTATGTTAGGCTCATCTCTAGCGACGCGTCTGCTCACACTCAAATTGTGAGTCAACGTTATGCGTAGGATTCTGACGAGTTTTATAATATAACTCCGTATCATCTAGTCAAAACGAGACTGTCAGTCGACGTTGTGTGTTGGACTCCAATCAAGAGACTCGGTAGAGTCTCACGCCAAGTACATTAAAAAAAAAAAAAATTTTCAAGCGCGAGACTCAACGAGTCTATATACCCGAGAGGCAACTACCCTAACCTATACCGCGAATTAGTATCTTCGTTTTCTTTAATTTCACAACATATACGAATTAAAACTAATTTAATCCAGGATGTGGGCATGAAAAGCTTTCATTTGAGCCCTAGATCGATTAAATCGGTGTCCGGAGTGCTGAGATATAATTAACTACAGATTCTGATACCCCGTTTCCTCGTATAATAAAATTCATCTTGGTCTTCAGACCAAGATTCGTTCACACTAAAACCATTCCCATAAAATCACATTTTGTCGCTAAACGCAGGAGGTATGTTGTATGCTTATACACAGAACATACGTCCTTACGCATCTGGGAACATAACATAGACGGGAAAATCCACACAAAAATTCAGACTTAAGGTGGAAGCACACAGGAGTCCATAAGCCATAAGCAGAAAGCATAATCCATAGCGCATGCGCATCACTTCGCTTTTACTGCAGATCTTATATCTATATCTATGGCTATGTATTCTGCTTATGGCTTATGGACTTCTGTGTGTCTCCACCTTAAGATTCATCCCATTCAAACCATTCCCATAAAATCACATAGGAGAAGGGAAAATTCACACAAAAGTTGTATCGAGTGGTGTAAGTACGAGAGTCATGACGTAGTCAGCGCTCGTATCGCAGACAGAAACCGTCTGCAACACTAGCAGACGCGTGTTGTCATTCACACTAAAACCATTCCCATAAAATCACATAGAAGGGAAAATCTACACAAAAGTTGTATAGAGTGGCGTTAGTACGACAGTCACAACGTAGTCAGCGCCAGTATCGCAGACAGAAACTGTCTGCTGGACTAGCAGACGCGTGTTGTCATTTCATGTTTTTAAATCCAAATAAAAGAAATAAAAGAGAGTACGAGCAATGCTTAATAAAAACTAGTGAATACCCACTAAAAGCCCCTTAGTGCAAAAACCTTACGCCAACTACATTAATGTGATAGTCACCAATAAAAATGTTTCGATAGGTTGATCTTAAATCCTACGATCTCGAGCTTTTGAGGTTATGCGAATCGACTGACGTGAAAATTCATGCTGATAAATAAAATAACAATCGTGAACGGATAATTTTACGATTAGGTTTACCTTACATGACACAAGACTGTCAGATGACTATTAACTGACTATTACCTCTACATTTTGTTCACTTATACATTGTAGATTTGGCCTATTTTCATTTATGAATGCAATTATCGAAGGAAACGTTTTTTTTTTAGGAATTCCAATTATTTAGCACGTTACCGCCTGAGGAAGTCTGACAATAGAAAATCAAGAGAAAATGTTGAAGTTGAAAAATATCAGGATAGCATGATTTGATATAAGGACGGCATGGAGCCAGACCAAGAAAGCCGAGTTCAAGCGTTGCATTGCTACGAATTTCACTTTAAGCTCTATGTTAGGCTCATCTTTAAAAGCTCGACTGCTCAGACCCAAATTGTGCGTCAACGTTATGCGTTGGATTCCGACGAGTTTTATAGTCTATCTCGGTATCCTCTAGTCCAAACGAGACTGTACGTCGACGTTGTGCGTTGGACTCCGATAGGCTTTATTCTGCACTCCACGACAACGTAGTGCTTTGACCTTCGGTGAAGATAATTTTTTAATCCATTTTTTACAAACAGCTTAGACCCTCCGCTCGGAACGATCTCAATCAAATTCAGATTAGTGCTATCACGACAAATGGTTGGAATGAAAATACTTATTCAATATTAAAGAAATGATCAATAGACTTCCTCTTTTTCAGATGATAGAGATTTGTATTTAATCATGAAAATTATAAAAACCATTTATTTCTCATTTATATTTATTTATTCATTGCACAACCTTTTTTATGGATTGTTTAATTTTGTAGCGGGTCGCTGTATGAGAAGAGAGGATGATGAGAGAAAACGCTGAAGTTGCAAAATAACGAGACAGTGTGATTTGATACAAGAAACGGATAGAGTCAGACAAATAGAGCAGAATGCAAGTGTTTGACTTCAAAATTTTCCATTTTATGCTCTACGCTAGTCTTGCATCAATAAGCTCAATCGGCTCAATTCTATATATTTCGATACTTTCTGTTCAGACCTGAATTCAAAGTTGACGTTATGAGTACGGGACGAGTACATGTTCTTTCTGCAGAGGACCTAGCTGCATTAAAAAAAAAAAACTACCTAAGAATTGCAATACATATATCTCATATTTATATATATTCAATCATGAGCAGCAACTATAACCCTGCGTGCAAGTGACTCCGCCATTGCCGGTCCCAGGCCTAGATGAGACAGGAGGAGGGCTGCGCGCAGGGTTACACGTTCAGGCATATAGAATTATACCGGATTTCAACGAAACAATTCGTGGAACTTAATAGAAGAACACATGTTACGTCTGTCCACAAAAATTCAAGGCTCACAGAAAAGTATGAGCATACGTGTATATTATAACACTATTTTCATTCATTTTAAATTATACTACTACATTTAATATTGCTGCTTTTTGAGGAATTCGGATGATACAAAAGGCATCATCGTATACATGCATTGAGATGTTCATAGGAACAATTGACAGAATGCTGACAACTGAGCAAGCCTCGCGAGCGAGGATACAGGAAATACCAATCGAGCGAGCGTAGCGAGCGAGCACAATTATTAGATAGTCGAGCAAAATTGTACAAAAAGTGGTGATATCAACCCCAAAAAGCACCCCTGGTGCAAAAACCTTTCGCCAAGTACATTAATGTGGTCACTACCCCCCAAAAAATCCACCAACCAAAATTCCTCCTTAATAAAATTGGTACCATCAAAATGTCTACTTACAAAAGGATTGAAATCAGATACAATTGCCAAGTACATATCTTCTGTATAACAAAAGTTTACAACAGAAGAACAGAAAACTGAATAGTCTTGTATCGTTCACTCGCTACGCTCGCTCACTCGATCGGCTCTTGATAATGACAGGGAAAAAAATCAGTAAAAAAAAAAAATTTAGGAAGTGGTACTTGGCGGGCCATTATATCAATATGTATCGAACAAATGATACATAGACCGAAATGAAAACTCTTTTACTTACTCATAAATGGCCCGCAAGTACCACGTACTAAATTTTTTTTTTTTACTGATTTTTTTCCCTGTAATTATCAAGAGCCGATCGAGTGAGCGAGCGTAGCGAGTGAACGATACAAGACTATTCAGTTTTCTGTTCTTCTGTTGTAAACTTTTGTTATACAGAAGATATGTACTTGGCAATTGTATCTGATTTCAATCCTTTTGTAAGTAGACATTTTGATGGTACCAATTTTATTAAGGAGGAATTTTGGTTGGTGGATTTTTTGGGGGGTAGTGACCACATTAATGTACTTGGCGAAAGGTTTTTGCACCAGGGGTGCTTTTTGGGGTACATTCAATTTACATTGAGTCAAATTGGCTAACGCTTACCGTTTTCCAGCCAAAATGCAAGGCCTCGTGGCGTCTCGACGACGAACCCTCCGGTACACTAACTCGAACTCAAAAACTCAAGCACTCAGAAAATATAACAGAAAATCCCTCGAAGGGAATACTACGCAAATCTACAATTACAGCGAGCACTGAGCTCGGCGCTCTACCTACGAGGCAGGCCTACGGCAGAGTGATCTTTGACCGCCGGGTACCGATAGTTCGCACCCTGGTCATATGATCGCCTAATAATTTGCGTATTGACCACTAGATCGCCTCACGCAAGGCAGTAGAGCTTGGCTCCGCGCTAAATTCGAAGTTCACCACACGGTGTTAGAAGCTCGCTAAATCGGAGGATCACGGGTGGTAGGTTCTTCTTAGTGGCGGGAATCTCTTCCACCACCGGTATCCCACGATGTAGAGTGCCTGGGACACTCCCCTGTGTCCTCACTGTCGATGGTGGAGGTAGCCCTGCAGTGGCTAGCCTCCTGAGCTTTCGGTGGCGTTCGTCGAGAAGGATCAAATGTAGTTCTTAGCCTCCAGAGGCGTAATTGACGGGCCTTATCGTCGAATGCCTCGTAGTGGCCTCCGTCTCTGTAGATTTCGGCCTCGTACTCGAAAATATCGGCCATGTCTCCCACATAATAGAAAAAAGGTAGAAAAAGAACAAAAGAATAAGAAATAGATTCGACAGTCTTAGATCGGTCACGGTCGCCTCTCGGAGAGTTCATAGCCTCGGGGCTAACCTAACGCATTCATGCTTCTTTCATGCATCCACCCGACGTAACTATGGTCGTCTAAGGGTTCGGGAGTCACTTGTAACACGCGTTGCAAAATGCAATGTTACAATATTGAAACAAAGTTTAACTTCTGATTGCTAAACTGTAATAATTATTAGTTGAGAGCTTTCTAAATATAATATTGTGGGTTCTGAATTAAAATAAAGATTCAAGTCGTATACGAATTATATTGAATTGCGTGAAAATTGAGTTTATTGGAAAATGCGTGTGTTTAGTTTTATGTCTAAAACAAGACTGTTTACATAATAATATCGGTTGACGCAGCAACCGATCTTTCAACTATTTTATTCGCTCCGTGCGTGGCCTTGGAACTGATTCACTTTTGACAACCAGAGTTACCAGTGGCGAAAGTGATAAGCTTGAGGCCTCTAAAGTTCTGACGTTTATACAGCATTTCCTATGATTATTGAAGTTGCTGATGAGGAATAAGAGATTTAAAGTGTTAAAAGTACTGTTTTCATTGCTCTTGTAACTAACGGAGTGATAATACAGCGAGCGGGATAATTTATGACATTATCATGGTTATTCTCAAATCTCAACAGTGTTGAGTGTCATGGGAAGACCGTTCATCGTTCATAACCAAAAGTGTCAACATGTAGAAGCGAACGATGGCTCCTAAAAAATCACTTATTTGCTCGGTTGTTAATTGCCCAAACACCTCGTCGAATTCACCAGGAACCCACTTTTATCGATTCCCCTGTGCTACAATTTATACGTACAAGTTGGAACGGCGTAGAAATTGGATTTGTGCTCTGAAACGACGAGCATAAGTTTTAATATATGCACAAATCTTTTTCACCACACCTGCACGGAAAGTACGACTTTTGGCCCCTCGCGTGAGCGGGAAGTCGTATACGTACTTTCCGATCCCAGGGGTTGGTGAAAAATAGTATACGTCACACGGGAGTGAAATAGTATATTGTGTAGCAAGGGCGTAAAGTGGGCTTTTTTAGACCGAGTGTGGAGTTTGCAGTACTAGTCGGAGGCGAGGGAGCACGAGTCGACGACGAGTGCATCCGCGAGCCGAAGACGAGTACTGCAACCACACGAGGTCAAAAAGCCCACTTAGCCCTTGGTACACACCATATTTTTTGTAACGCATGTATTGATTTCTGCGTTTTTTGTGCTTATAAGCGGCATATATATATATACCGGGAATATTCGTGGATGCGCACCATGCCCAGAACCGAAGATACCCGAACGTGTACGCCGTATTATAGGCAACTTAAGATACACGTATATATACACGCATATACACGTAAGTACTGCCTGTGTGTTTGTTTCGCTCTCGCCGCAGAGTTCAAAATGACGGCAAGCTGTCATCTGTTGTAGAGCTTCTATGTGCATTGGTTTATAGGTCTATGTTTATAGGTTATTTTTCAATTACAAAACTTATTAGTTAACGCGGATCAGTGATGAATCGATTTCGAATAATTACGTATGATTAATTAAAAGATATGGTTAAACAATTTGATCTGCCAGCCTGTCGATGCGATGATGTCTTATAGGTTAGAATGTATTCTCCTGCACCGCAGATGTGTTCCAGGTGAACGAAAATAATGTTTCGTCGTATTAGCGATCTACGTGTCAACAAATCAGGTAAATTCCATTATAATAACTCATTGCAGCATTAAATTTCGATAACCAACGTGATTGATTTACAATAGTAATTATACTCTGTTTGTGAGCACCCTCAGGTAGTCAATTTTTGCGGTCCACAGGTACAGCACCTGCATGATCGCTGGCATCGACCTCCTACTTCCTATCCGACATCTTTCCTGCTCGCTATACCAGAAATCACCATGAACATCACCAGAATTCCCAGAATTGCATCGTTATCCCGTAGGATTCATTCCCATGGTACTGAGACCCTATGCTACAAGACCATGTCGCAAGCAGCATTAAATTTTGATAACCAACCTGATTAATTTACAATGGTAACTATACTCTGTTTGTGAGCACCCTCAGGTAGTTAATTTTTGCGGTCCACAGGTACAGCACCTGCATGATCGCCGGCTTCGACCTCCTACTTCCTATCCGACATCTTTCCTGCTCGCTATACCAGAAATCACCATGAATATGACAGGAATTCCAAGACTCGCATCGTAATCCCGTAGAATTCATTGCCATGGTACTGAGACCCTATGCTACAAGACCATGTCGTAAGCAGCATTAAATTTTCGATAACCAACGTGTTTAATTTACAATACTTATTATACTCTGTTTGTGAGCACCTTCAAGTAGTCAATTTTTTCAGTCCACAGGTACAGCACCTGCATAATCACTGGTACCGACCTCCTACTTCCTATCCGACATCTTTCTTGCTCGCTATACCAGAAATCACCATGAATATCACAGGAATTGCCAGAATCGCATCGTTATCCTGTAGGATTCATTCCCACAGTACTGAGACCCTATGCCACAAGACCATGTTGCAAAGACTCTGCAGCCTAGACAAGCAGGATCATACTATGAAAATTTGATTATGTAAAAATTGTTAAGGGGAGACTTTGATAAAAACGATTTTTTCATGTCTTAAATTAGTAAAAAAAATCCAATCAAAAATTTCTTGCATCAAAATTTAGATTATGGTAGTATGGGTATTGAACAAAAATGTCAATCCTCTTAGTTGAAAGTGTATGCGCAAGGAGTTTTTGGCAGCGCTGCACAACAAATTTTCTGCTAAAGGTTCCTTGCGCATACACTTTCAACTCAGAGGATTAACATTTTTTTTAAATACACATAATACCATAATCTAAATTTTGATGCAGTGAATTTTAATTTTTTTTAATTAATTATGAATCCGGTACAATCTCAAATCTCAAGTTTCACATCTCAGCTCAGTAGTAAGAGTCCTTGCAGTTGACGCTCTACCCAATTTTTAACTTTAGTGCAGTGACACTTTCGGTATAGTGAAGCACAGTTCATGGCAACCTCAACCCCATCAAATTAACTGTTCAAATGCACAAGCAATTACTTTTTCAACCCCAGTTGGGGCATACATTAGTTTAACGATGCAAATTCATGAAAAGTAGCTACCCTATTACAACACGCTGTATCTATAAGTCAATAAAATAATTCAATACTTATTCACTGTAATAAGCTCGTTCAGGTGGAATCGTAGTTAGGACTTAGAATGCCTTCTCCGGCGACTAATCATCTCTCAAAGAATTACATTTTGAACTTTGACAATTCTTAGACTGAGACCTAAAATATTATCAGGGACGACTGCTGGCTTCTGATAATGTAAAATTCAAGACTTCAAGCTAAATAAATACAAATGCGTGCATGAAAATCGTATGTTGCAGCAGATTATTTATTTACTTTCCAAAGTAATCATCGGTATAAGTATTATAAATATTTAATATATCAATATCTAATTGAGAAAGAGAAAAGTTCATAAAATTTGAAAGCACGTGACAACACGCTACTAATAGATAACAATGACGAGATATGGATGATTCGATTTCATTCATACATTTATGAAACTTCAAAAATTCATTGGATACAGAATTAGAATACATGCTCAGACTGATCGTTTCTAGAAAAATAAAACCATACACTACTCGTATTTCACAAAATTACATTAAAAACTTTGACAATTCTTGGACTAAGACTTAGAATACTATCACAGACGACGAGAAAATATTTTTTTAAATTTTCCGAGTGGGTAACACCCTCATTTTCACACCTCATAAAGTATAGCTCTGTATACAATACCCGACTGAAAGACTTCCTCTGATCTCGTGTGATTGCAACACTCATCAGAAAAAGTTTCACCGTTTTTAAAAGTTTTAGTAGTATTGTTGAATGCAGCCTTTAAATTGGAATATTGTATCTGTGATTATCCAAGGTCGTCTTTGGAATATTTATTGGCTAACTCTTGGCTCAATTGATCTCAACCTCTTAGTCGGTCTATTTGTTCATTTTTTGACCAGTTTGATTAATGTGTACTGTCATAAAAAAATTATTACTGAATAAAGTGTTTATTTATATTATTTTAGTTAAGTTTTCCTCTTTCCAGGCCTATGTACAGGTGGTAACACCTCTTTAGGACAGATATTGTCGTTATATTTTATGTAATATCTGTATCTCTGGTGAATAAACTCTAAACTCTAAACTCTAAAGAACTTGCATATAAAATATTCGGCACCCTGTATTGTGAAACTGATTCAATTTGTACACTGGCATAGAAGAACTTGTGAGATTATCCTGTGTCGTTTCGTAGTTGGATATGAAACTAGTCTCTCTTATGAAATTACATTACATGAGTGTCGAAATATGTTATCTGTCTTTGTTAAGGGGAGACTTTGGTGAAATTTTGATAAAAATGATTTTGTCATTCTCTAAATGACTAGAAAAATCCAAATTAAAATTCACTGCATCAAAATTTAGATTATGGTATTATGTGTATTTAAAAAAAATGTTAATCCTCTGAGTTGAAAGTGTATGCCCAAGGAACCTTTAGCAGAAAATTTTTTGTGCAGCGCTGCCAAAAACTCCTTGCGCATACACTTTCAACTGAGAGGATTGACATTTTTGTTCAATACCCATACTACCATAATCTAAATTTTGATGCAAGAAATTTTTGATTGGATCTTTTTTACTAATTTAAAACATGAAAAAATCGTTTTTATCAAAGTCTCCCCTTAACAATTTTTACATAATCAAATTTTCATAGTATGATCCTGCTTGTCTAGGCTGCAGAGTCTTTGCAACATGGTCTTGTGGCATAGGGTCTCAGTACTGTGGGAATGAATCCTACAGGATAACGATGCGATTCTGGCAATTCCTATGATATTCATGGTGATTTCTGGTATAGCGAGCAAGAAAGATGTCGGATAGGAAGTAGGAGGTCGGTACCAGTGATTATGCAGGTGCTGTACCTGTGGACTGAAAAAATTGACTACTTGAAGGTGCTCACAAACAGAGTATAATTAGTGTGATAAATTAATCAGGTTGGTTATCGAAATTTAATGCTGCTTACAACATGGTTTTGTAGCATAGGGTCTCAGTACCATGGGAATGAATCCTACGGGATAACGATGCGATTCTGGCAATTCCTGTGATATTCATGGTGATTTCTGGTATAGCGAGCAGGAAAGATGTCGGATAGGAAGTAGGAGGTCGGTGCCAGCGATTATGCAGGTGCTGTACCTGTGGACTGCAAAAATTGACTACTTGAGGGTGCTCACAAACAGAGTATAATAAGTATTGTAAATTAAACACGTTGGTTATCGAAAATTTAATGCTGCTTACGACATGGTCTTGTAGCATAGGGTCTCAGTACCATGGCAATGAATTCTACGGGATTACGATGCGAGTCTTGGAATTCCTGTCATATTCATGGTGATTTCTGGTATAGCGAGCAGGAAAGATGTCGGATAGGAAGTAGGAGGTCGAAGCCGGCGATCATGCAGGTGCTGTACCTGTGGACCGCAAGAATTAACTACCTGAGGGTGCTCACAAACAGAGTATAGTTACCATTGTAAATTAATCAGGTTGGTTATCAAAATTTAATGCTGCTTGCGACATGGTCTTGTAGCATAGGGTCTCAGTACCATGGGAATGAATCCTACGGGATAACGATGCAATTCTGGGAATTCTGGTGATGTTCATGGTGATTTCTGGTATAGCGAGCAGGAAAGATGTCGGATAGGAAGTAGGAGGTCGATGCCAGCGATCATGCAGGTGCTGTACCTGTGGACCGCAAAAATTGACTACCTGAGGGTGCTCACAAACAGAGTATAATTACTATTGTAAATCAATCACGTTGGTTATCGAAATTTAATGCTGCAATGAGTTATTATAATGGAATTTACCTGATTTGTTGACACGTAGATCGCTAATACGACGAAACATTATTTTCGTTCACCTGGAACACATCTGCGGTGCAGGAGAATACATTCTAACCTATAAGACATCATCGCATCGACAGGCTGGCAGATCAAATTGTTTAACCATATCTTTTAATTAATCATACGTAATTATTCGAAATCGATTCATCACTGATCCGCGTTAACTAATAAGTTTTGTAATTGAAAAATAACCTATAAACATAGACCTATAAACCAATGCACATAGAAGCTCTACAACAGATGACAGCTTGCCGTCATTTTGAACTCTGCGGCGAGAGCGAAACAAACACACAGGCAGTACTTACGTGTATATGCGTGTATATATACGTGTATCTTAAGTTGCCTATAATACGGCGTACGCGTTCGGGTATCTTCGGTTCTGGGCATGGTGCGCATCCACGAATAATCCCGGTATATATTGTAACGTTTCGGCTTTTACGAACCTACTGGTTATAGTAAAAGTCGGTTGCTACGGGTTCGAAATGATCTATTTTCTGAAATTTAATTAATTAAGTATTATTATGGACTCCTCGTACTGAAAGGTGAGGAAAAGGATGGGTCTACCATGCAAAAGCCACCTTATTCAGATTTTATCTCCCTGCGCTAGCTACCGGACTCGGATAGTTTTAATTATCAAAGCCGTATTGGTTCTGAATTTAAGATTCAGAATTCTCACTACAGAGCCGGGTTTTTACGCCAAGCCTGTCTCGCCTGCTATTGATGATTTTATTGACTAACTACAGATCCGGGTTTTTACACCAAGACTGCCTATCAGACTCGGGTTTCCAACGGTTGGCCCTCGAACACAGGTTTTTACGCCAATGTCGTTCGCTTCTTCCGTTGTTCGCCAAAGCTGTAACTACTCGGCTTATTCTGGTATTTATTACTGTCAAACAGGATGATAAGAAAATACCAGGCAAAATTTATCAGTAGTAATTTGATTCCCTGTATTGTTAAATCAAAAATAAAATATCAACAAAAATTAATACAATGAACTTATTCTATCTTACTCTACGTTAAAGTCTATTTCAACCGTATTTATCTCCTTTGTTCTAAATGTTCGTAACAATGCTGCTATAGCTAATGCTCGATATAATATTATGTTTCTATACCCGGGTTGGCGTTACTAGCATTGAATTATATGATTTGAAATTGTCTAAGCAAGTGATTCTAAATGGGAGTCGTATCGGTGCTCTACCTGACTACGCTCAATGTGTGATTGTGAGTCGCCGGGTGCTATACCACAAGTGCGCTGTCGAGCTCTGTCGACGCGTGTTTATATACTCTTTTGCTTACGCTTGTGACGTCACAAGCGTCGCTCGCTCGTCTTTCCGAGTTTGTCCAGTTGTCCGGTATTTATGCCGACTTAGAACTGACCAATCATAGCCGACCCCCATCGTGACGGTCGGACACGTTACAATATATATATATATATTATTGAAGAAGCGGGCAATAAAGAATCCATTATTGCCCGCTTATTGAAGAAGCGGGCAATAAAGAATCCTTTTGAAGAAGATTATATAATAATGAATCCATTATTGCCCGCTCTTTTTAAGCGGTCAATAAACGGCTACTTTTGACCCTATTTTTAGGTCAAAAAAACGCAGAAATCATGCATGTGTTACAAAAAAGGCCTTCGGCTCGGGTGTCAATCTCACACGCAGTTTGGCATAGCCTATTTTCCCTCCCTAGATGCGTAATACCTTTTTCATTCTGGTAATGTTTGCATTTACGGGGCTTGCCCCAATACAATAAACCCCCGTTTCTTCTTTTTCTTCTTCTTCTTCTTCTTCTTCTCATATACTAATTATGCACCGAGGGAAGAAAGTGCGTACTTTATTCCCGGCTGCGCGCATAAAGAACGCGCTTTTTGCCCTTGGATGCATAAAATATCATATGCACCATGGTGTAAAGTGTTCTTCCAGACGAGTATGAAGGTCACCCTCGCTTCGCTCGGGCGACAAACCTCACACTCGTCAAAAAGAACACTTTATTCCCTAGCTGCATAATATACTAATATCTTTCAGTCCAGATGGATCACCATGGGTACCGCATAAAAACTCGTGTATTTGCAGCCAACATTTCGTTGGAAATCAAAAGGCTGAGCATCCGTCTCATCCCGCATATAATCCAACCATTTTCCCCGAAGTTTATCATAAAAAAAGAGTGGATGTAGAATGTGCTCTCGGAAGGTATAAATTGCAAGAGTTATAAAAAGCTACTCGTCACTCACATGCGCACAACATGGGCCTTTGAGATGTTCTTGGTTTTTTGAAATAAAAAGTAACTGTTGAATCGAATGGTCGTGAAATATCATTGTATGTCAAACAATTGATCAGGTACAAAAGGGCAATAAAAAGGAAAAGGACCCAAATGGCTCAAGAAACGAGTACTAGTAATATCGAACTTCTAGATCTCGATGAACCACACGGAGTTGAACAACACGGTGCTACAATATCCGGACAAGTTGATCAGGAAACTCAGGTGGATTTTATAGACGAAGATCGCATCGACGCAGGCATGAATTGTCAAAATTTTACGAGTAATCGTTATATTTATATCGGTTCAGACAAACCAAATTCAGATGTCGAAATTCAAGTCTATATCTCAGACTCTGATAGCCACACACACTTCACTAAAAAAAAAAAAAAAAACATGTTAACATTGGCTGTGGAAATCACATTGACTGCTCTCTAAATCTGAATCAGCGAAATTTCGCTGATTGTCAGCGAATAGTCGCTGATTGAAATAGCTATAAGTATACCACTGAGAATCAGCGACTATTCGCTGTTTGAATCAGTGAAAAATCATTCCACTGATTCAACCAGTAAATGTTTCAATATTCGAATCAGTGAAACAATATTCCAGGTCTCGTATGGAATGATTTTCACGAGCGTCGTCTTCGTAAGGCTCGTTCATGACGTCTTCGGGGCAGATTGTTGTAATTGTATCTTGAAAAAAGATACGATTATTCAAGTAATGATGCCATAAGACTCGAGGTCATACGGAAAACTCGGCTCCCTTAATTGATGGAGGTTATGTTTGCGTCAAAGATTTCAAACGCTGGTGTGTGTATAAATCGTATATCAAGTAAATCGTACTGGAATCTGTATAAGGAATTTCGTTACCTAGCTTGTGCGTTTCAATGTTGTAGCAGAAAGTTCTCACTGACCCGACGGAAGAAGACCGAAGGACAAGAAACGGACAAATGTCACTGTCTCGAAATTGAAACAGATTCAAATCTGCGAGACTCGCTGATTCGGGCAGCGGAGTTCGCTGATTCCCAGTGAAAATATCGTTCACTGATTAGAATAGCGGAATTTCCGCTGATTCAGATTTAGAGAGTGCAAAAATAAAGCGGTAGGGCCAGAAATATATGATCGCGATAGCAAAGGTTGGTTGAAGTGTACGAGGGGTTTTCATGGCATATCTTCTATTAATGATAATGATCAGATGATTGATCTCGCCGGTGTAACACAAACACTTTCCAATTGTTGCTGAAGACTCTTCCAGTGACCAAAGATATTAATAGTCCAGTAGATATGGCCCCAAGTAAGACAATTTCGTCGAAATGCTCACAAAAGTCATATAATACGTTTTTGGACCTTCTAAATCGATCTACGCATGAATTTTAACTATTAACCCCCGGCGTCAGGGTGTAATCAATTATTTAAGGGTTGAAACGCGCATATCACGCGAACGAATGAGAAATCGAGAAAAAGTTTCAAACAAATGTTGAAGTTCGCAAAATTTCACGTAAAAAACATTTGAACTTTTTTTTTCTATCATTCATAGATACTGCGCTAGATAAGTCCAAAGTTTCGCTACCTCTAAAAATGACAAAAACGCACAGAGCACCACTGGAGCGCCGAGCGAGATAGCAGCTATGCTATCCTACTTCCACTCACAGCGGCGTTTTCATGGCTCTGCGCATGCTCCATCGACGGCAGCCACTGAGTGCAAGTGAGAGCGAGCATGTTGTATTTCGTTCGCCTCGACGTTTGAGGAAGTATTTGTCTTTTCGACTCTTCATACAGTATTTTTGTCGAAATAAATTTTTTTATTTCTGTCGGGCAAAGACTACGGATTATAAGTAATTCATCCAAACAAATTTTAAAGCAACAAGTCATTTAATTATTTATTATACAAACAGCGTTTCTTAATTAATACACGGTTCCAATCATGAAAAAATGTATTAATCCTTGTAAGTTATTTGTAAGTTATATTAGCGTGTCTATTAATTACTGAAAGCGGTTTGTCGTAGAAAAATAATTGAAAATCATTATTTATTTATCAAAAAGTGAATAAACTATAAAAAAATATTTACATACCAGATTCTCACTATTTTCTCGCCATGAATAATATATGCATGATTTTTACATAGCTCCATTTTTCACAATTATTTCATTAGAAATGAATGATTAAATAAAAGTTCATGAAGATAATGAAAGTGTTAGATCTTAAAATATGTAATTTCAATTTGTCTGTTATTCTATAAAAAATACTTTTTTTTTCAATTATACATGGAATGCTTTACTTAATTACTGGAAGCGGTTTGTCCTAGAAAAATAATTGAAAATCATTGTTTATTCATCAAAAAGTGAATAAACTATAAAAAAATATTCACATACAAGATTCTCACTATTTTCTCGCCATGAATAATATATGCATGATTTTTACATAGCTTCATTTTTCACAATTATTTCATTAAAAATGAATGATTAAATAAAAGTTCATGAAGATAATGAAAGTATTAGATCTTAAAATATGTCATTTCAATTTGTCTGTTATTCTATAAAAAATCCTTTTTTTTTTTCAATTATACATGGAATTCTTTACTTAATTACTGGAAGCGGTTTGTCCTAGAAAAATAATTGAAAATCATTGTTTATTCATCAAAAAGTGAATAAACTGTAAAAAAATATTTACATACAAGATTCTCACTATTTTCTCGCCATGAATAATATATGCATGGTTTTTACATAGCTTCATTTTTCACAATTATTTCATTAAAAATGAATGATTAAATAAAAGTTCATGAAGATAATGAAAGTGTTAGATCTTAAAATATGTCATTTCAATTTGTCTGTTATTCTATAAAAAAATCCTTTTTTTCAATTATACATAGTATTTCTTTACAATTCTTCAAATTGCAAATATGTTTCCGTATCATGAAAATCATTATTGTCATCGAGTGTTTCATAGTCTTCATTAATCGTATCAGCCTCTTGGTCCTGACTTATTTCATTCTGAGCAATGGGAAATTCGTTAGGAGCAGGGTCATCTACGTCATTTTCTTCCAAGGCAGGTCGCCTTATGATGGAAGGATTTGCACAACTGATACCATTGCAATTTTTGCATAATTCAGAACATCTCATTCCAGCTTTTGCGCACCCGCAGCGAGAGGTGACACAGTGTGTTGTGCAGCCACAGGAAATCTGTCGACACAAGAATTAGAAATCAATGATATTAACCGTTAATTACATTGTCAATAAACATGTTAGATTTTTTTTGCATGGAATAATAGTCTTACTAATTTCAAAAGCTCATGAGGAGCTGGACTTGCAGTTGACATGATTGGATACAGAAGAGATGAGTGCCTTTTCCACCCCCAATTGTCGGGCGGTAACGTGTTGCCCAGCCACGATTGAACTTGCAGGTACACACGCTTTGCATGTTCATGCAATGCGGCTGTAGTTGGCGGTAATTTAGCCAGGCGAATTGTACTTGTACCCGTAGCTGCCGACGACACGAATTTCTTATATCGTGCCTCACCAAGCGACATTTTCTTATGTTTGTCGTCTTTATTAATACAGCCATACAAATGAAGAACAAATGTTTCTGCTGCACTGCATATTGCATCAATTTTACTTCGACGGTCGTAGAAGATCTTGGCCAGATTTCGAAGCTCTTCGTTCTTCTGCAGGAGAATCAACAGGGTCTTCTTACCTTTCATGTACATCGCACTCGTTGTATCACATCCAACGAATGCGTGTGCAAATAGTATGAATTCCTTGAATTCATTCTGATCTGCTGTGGCGTACAAATACTTTGTTTTGCCAGGAACAATTTTATATAGATAAATATCCTTTCTCCTGTTATCGTTCAAAGCGATGAGAAGCACTAATAAATCGGTATCATTCCCAACGACTGCAACAGGACCTTCGATTGAGTTGTTCACCTGGATCGCTGTGTTCACTATTAAAGTATCCGCGTCTTCTGCTGCTATGTCAACTCGTACGTTATTGTCTCGTAAATACTTAGATAACAGTTTAATAAATTTAGATTTGTTTCCGATGTTGGACAAAAACTTCTTCTGAGTGAGTGTGACGAGCATGTCTTCAGTGAAATCAATATTTGCTGTTACATTCGTTTCGCCGCGTCGATATCTTTCATACGATTTCATGCCGATAGAGTCGTTGTCGTAACCATCAAACACTACGTAGGCATTGCCACGATAATTATGTGTAATGTTAGTCAGGTATTTCCGGAAAATATCGCGATAACTTACACCGTGTGGCCAAGATACGCTCTGCAATAAAAAGCCCCCGTCAAGTACAAAGACGAAGCTCTCTAGAAATATCTCTGTTGGAATGTTAGACTTGTGTTTTTTAAATATCTTGTATAAATCGGCCTTAGAAGTTTTCCGCATGTATCCTTTTTCGTCAAACAATGTGAGCGGATATGGCGCAAGTTCATAATCAAACGCGTTTCGCGTTTTTACTGGGTCACTTTTAAATACGACTGAAATGCGTTGGAATAACAATGTGGAGTCGACTGCAAGGTGTGGAGTGTCAGCTAAGTGAATGCTTGCTTTCAGTGAATCTAAATTCTTCACTTTGTTTAACATTGACAGCGAGATATTTTTAGCATTCTGTCCTAACATGCTCAACATTGCTTTCCTCCCTTTAGCTATTTCCAAATGACAGTCGATTTCAGTAGAATACAATCCTGTCAATAAGGACATGCAAGTAGCTCGTGGTTGAAATGGTTGGTGGCTGTCGATCCAAGACAGAAACTTGTTTAAATCGTCTTCGTCTCTCTTTTGGCGCGAAACACCCAGATCTTTGTGCTGTTCACTTGATACCGTGTGTATGTTGAAAAACTCCTCTACACATTCCATAACATTGAAGGTTGAAGGCATGGCTAGTAGATATCGTGCAATCACTCCTGCTGTTATTCCTCTTCCGTGTATAAGATCAGTTCCAAAGTATCGATTCAGTGTCTGTTCAATCGTCATATCACTCCACACGCCGGACCAAGGCTTGTCTGATCGCCTTATCGTGAAAAAGCCTTGTCTCGTAAATTTATCGAACTCGTCAGGATCCATCGTAGATTCCAACGCTGCCATATCCTGCCAATAAATTTGTGCACTCTTTGCATATGGCAAGTGACCTGCCGCATGAAATACCGGAAGCATTTGCTTCACACATTGCAGATGTAAATTCCAGTCTCCTAAACGCTCAGCTTCAACGAATTGCAATGCAGTAGTGACCATCTCAAAGTATTGAAGCCAAAGCTGAGCAGTTGGGCCGTTGTTCTTCAGACGATTTAGTTCTGCGATGAATTCGCTTGTCATTTCAGCAATGACAGGATCAGCTTAGCAATCGCCAGTTGTAACAGGTTCCGCACACTCAGACTGCCAATCTTTCAAAAATGACGACATGTAGTCACGAAATTCAGGAGTTTTGTCACTTGTACTGTTTTTAGCAATTGCAATCCCTAGTGCAGTAAACGTTAAAATATGCGCTCTCATTGCTCTGGCGAATGCATGACCGCTAAGCATTTGTTTCACTGATAAGGCAGCGTACAGTAATGTTCATTAATGGCTTCGCGGTGGCTAACTGTTTTTTCGGACTTTTTCGGATAGAATCGAATAAAATAATATTATATTATTTTTATAAGGGTTGATAATTATTAATATTATAATTTCGACTATCGGCACATGAAATACGACTGAAATGGAGTCTCGTTTACGAAAAAGTCCGAAAAAAACAGTTAGCCACTGAGAAACCATTAATGAACATTACTGTACACCATGGACCATAAGGCGTCCAAACCGCTACCTGCCATGATATAACCAATCGCACCAAGAAACGACATCAAAAGATGAAATCCGCCGAGGCGCACGACGCTGTTCTTCAGTTTTCCACGGTCCTGATATTCTGCGATAATGAGACGCGCTTTGTGGTACAGCGGCTGATCGAAGATGGTAAAACTATGTTTTTGCTTCAATTTATCACATTCGGATCTTGCAAAGTTCAGAGCTGTGAAAATCGTACTATTGTTCGAAGGTGGCTCATTTATAAATGGCTGGCACACAATACGTGAAACAGAATACTGTGTTTCACTCGATAGGATTTCCATGAATCCACCCCAACTTGGTAAATTCGGAATGCCGAATGATTTGGCCCATATATATGCAGAATACGCGGGTGGCAATGTTCGTAAAGTCCCGTCAATTATCGAATCTGTGTCACGATACGCAATTCCTTCGAGACTTGTCGAATTATAACTGCAATAGGGAATAGTGGAAATGTCACCTTTGGCTTGTATAACTGCAGAGGTAGCACTACCACGAGTTGTGTTTCTCGCGATGCGGCCGGAATATGACACATCCTGCTCAGGGGTGTAAATCGCGATACCACCCAAGCAGTAGAACGTATGATGGCCATCTAAGGTACTGACATTATGATCAGTGGTATCGAACACGTGCTGAATATGGACTCCATCTTCAATGGTCACTTCGGGTGGATTTAATATAACAGACAGTTCGTATTGTTGCAAATGGTAATATGACACAGAGACGCCCATTTGATGTAACATATCGATGATTTGTCTAGAGCCAGTCTTCCTATAAATATAAGTACCAACTGCTAACTGCAATGTTGAGACGAATGTGCGAGAACGAATCGCTGAAATTATGGAATGTGAAATAATTTGACGTTTTGCATAATACCGCTGATAATCACCGCCTTGTTCGATTTCGATCAACGCACTAATAAAATATGTAAGTGAATCAGGAACATCCTTATCAATGTCATCGAGAAATTTTGTTGCTGGTGGGTAACTGTCTATTATATTCCTTGGCCGTTATGTCTGTCTTCAGTATCTGAGCCGCAGTCTTCAGAATTATCTCTTTCTCATATTCGGTATAGTTCTCATCCCAATAAAATTTATTACACATACCTCCTATGTTGAAATATTTATAATAAATAATTGTAGGTTTTCCTCTTTCTTGACGAATATAAATAGATTTCCCATATTTCTTGTCTAACTTTGTATAGAGAGTCCTTCTGTCAAGGCAGTTTGATTTCATTACGTTTTGTAATTCTGTCAGGGTAAATTCAAATTTACCGCTTTTTTCAATGTATGTACAAACACTTTGAAATGACTTTTCGTTTAAAGCAGACGCAGGTGATGGAGTACGTGCGGTTTCGATCGTAAAAAAATTCCCGTAACATTTTTTGTGATATCTTGCTTTCACATCAACTAAGGAGGAAATTCCATCGAGCCTGTGAACGACTGTTGCCGCCAAATTATCCTCTCGAATATTAGCTGCATCTAATACTTTATCCAGGATAAAAGTTTGATTCACTGTGCTCCATTTGTTTCGACCTCGTTTTGTACTGCATTCGCCCGAGGGGCTATTCACAGCCGTAGTCATGGTGTTACTTGCGACTGTAGTCAATCCGTAGTCGCAATGTAATCAGTGAAATCATTGTAATCACACATGGAAATCACTGTATTCATGTGACTACATTCTTTGTAGTCATAAGTTGTAATCAAAATGTAGTCATTTGAAGTCACCGTAATCACGTAATCACGTATTACAAATACATGAAGTCAGTAGTGTAGTCAATGAATTCATTTGTAATCACGTAGTCATCATTAAAGAACGTTGTAGTCACTGTAGTCGTTCAGTAGTCGTAGTGCCCGTAGTCTTGCCGTAGTCAGTATTGTAGTCTCGTGTAGTCGACTACATTTCTGTAGTCATGGTGTCACTCGATTTGAATGTGAATAGCCCCTCGCATTCGCCACCACAAAAAAAAACATAATTTGACGGAATCAAAATCACTGGCATCTTCAAGTGTGACTGGTGGCTTAGTTGAAAGATTTATATCGACATGCAAGCTAGAGGACTCCAGCACTGATGCTGGAATTTGTGTTGCAGTTGAGGAAGCCGTTGAAACGTCAGGTGTGTGAGATGTCCCCGGAGAGGATGTTGTGTAGTCATCTGTAGGGATTTTTGGTTTAGCTACAGATGAGGTCAAATACTGCAGTCGACAAGAAGTATGACAGACCAATTCAACTAAGTCAGCCCACTGTCTCCATTTGTCATCACTCTTCGATTGACTTTTTTGAATTAGCGTTGCTAAACCATTTCTTTGGACGATTACTTTATCCTTTTTGTTACTGACAGGAGTATTGCAGAAAGGACACGATTGATGCGATTTAAGTGGATCCATATCTAGCAAAAAAAAAAAGGATTACAAATTATATTTGAAAAAATAAATTAAAAAAAAAAAGATACATTACAATAAACATTAATTGAAAGCATGTGATGTACATGAGAATAATTGCCAATACAAATATAAAATTCAGGAAAATCAGGATTC